>CAIGRS010273854.1:0-12505 GCA_903798395.1 Fraxinus floribunda
CATTTAAAATGCAAGGAAGTTAATCCTCTTCAAAATAAGAAGTGTGAATCACTCAAAGTGGTCCCAACATGATACCTAAGAAGACTAAGCATTTTACGAGTGCACCATCCACCATGCAAAGAAATTAATCTACTTTAAAATGAGAGATGTAAAGTACCCCAAAAGGGTCCCACCTTGATACTTATAAAGACGAAGTCTTCCATGTTTGTACTTTTACCATGGAGGAAGCTCTTGGTATAAATGAATCAACTACTATGCAAGGAAGTTAATCCACTTCGAAAGGAGAGGCAGGAAGCACCCCAAAGTGTGCTTGCCTTGATACCTACAAAGATGAAGCTCCATGGATGTAGCATCTATCATGGAAAAAGCCCTTGGCATGGATAAGACACCCCATGTAAGGAAGTCACCTTGCCACCTCGACGAAGAGGTGCGAACCATTATAGAGGGAGCAAACCTCGAAACCTATTAGGCATGCCTCCTACTACGCTGCATGGATGAACCATCTACCATGTAGGAAGTCTTTGACATGGTTGAGTTATCCCTATGCAATGAAGTCTTTTTTTGTAACTTCGAAAGGAGAGGTGTGAAGTATCCTAAAGAGATCACACATTGAAACCTATGAAGCCGACTGATCTTTTGAAAACCTGCAAGTGCACGAGATTGTGGTCAAGTAATACAATGATGAATGGAATATCCAACCCACAAGGACTATGTGCTTGCCGGAGTTAAAATTAATTGCAACTTTAATCGAATAACAAACAAGTTGTTGTGATTTTTCTATACTAATTCCCAAATTAACAATTAAACTTGTGAAAGCAAGTAAATATATTTTTCAAATATATGAGATGTATTGCTAAGATGTCGAATCCTCTTTATATTCCATTTTTAGTATGACAATTAAAGTGACAATTTGAAATCATTCATGTTGGTCAATATTCCTAATTTAACTAAAAGCCTCTCTCGATAACGATTAAATCTGTACAAACATGATAAAAACATCAATAAGTGTTAGAACACATATTGAAACCATATAAAGTACAAAGGTATATCCTCTATCGAACCTTATAATGTTTATTATACTAAATCCTATTGTTTCTCTCGATAACAATAAAATTCACTAACAAATCAATTGGTGATCAAGCAATTGAAAAGAACGACATGATGAATTTCCACTTGAACATTTTCTTCTTTACCAAAAAATCAAGTTTTAATCTTTACTTGATTGAATTGTTGCAAGTCCCCTTTCAATTCTCCTGCAAAAACTATGAATTTTCTTCATTTGATGATAATAATTGATGAATATTGGAGTATAATATGTATATGAGAGATGTCTACTATGTATACTGCTATTAGGTATTTGTAGGATTCAGAAATTGGTTGAAAATCACGTCCAAATAGATTTTCAATGGAGTTCCAATCGAATAAGGAAAGTTGTCTTCGCTAGCGTGTGTTTTTTTCTTTGCACAACAATCATTATTTTGGTCATAATTTTCTCTTATGATATTCGATTGAGGTAATTCAACGTGAATTTGAAAAATAACTCAAGATTCTATAACTTTTCTAGAAATAAAATTTTCCCAATTTGAAAGTTTACTATGCAAAAATCCAATGAAATACTCCAATATCTATTTTGTTTTGGTGTTTCTATGGTAATGGATTCTCGCTGTGATTTTTGTATTCGTTTGAATTGGATGTAGTTGATAGTGAAACATTCGAAATTGCTGTGATTCTTGATGTGACTTTTGTATTTTTCGCTTGAATTGATTGTTTTCATGGATTGTGATATAAAAAAGAGGTAAATATATGTTTTCTTATGATGAGCAAAAAAGTTAATGAAATGAATGTTCAAGATAAAATGGATGAAAGTATTGTTGGAGATAAAAAGGATGGCGAACTTGGTGATGTTCAAGATAAACGTAACTTTGCATTTTTTGCAAGATTGATTGTGTCCCCCTAATTCAAAATGTCTGCGTCGCCACTGAACCTAGTAGTTATATCTTTTGTCATAACTTTTCACTTACTATAAATAAAAACCCTATGTTCTGCAAAATTCATATCATCATCTTCCATATCTTTTTACTTTCTGCTCCGCATTTAAATAACATTCTGCACTAAATTCTAAGTGCAAAACACTTTCCAGTTCATTGTTTCTTGTGATTCTAAGCACTACCATCAAGAAGAGATTGTTGTATCTTGGAAGATGACCGTCGTTCCACAGTCAGCCTGTTTGAGGGAAATTCATCTTAAGGACAAGACTTCAGCTCTTGCCTAGATCAAATTTGTATTCCGACTTTCATTCCTTTACATTTCAGATTTAAAGTAAGTAACGGATAAGATTTTTATCTTGTTAATTTATATATACAGATAAAAGAATACCATACTAAATTTTACTATCAATTCAACTGGATGGGTCGAAGTGTCCAAATTGCTATTATGAAAAACAAGTGTTAGGTGGAAGCAAAAATAAAATTTTATTATCCAATTTTAATTTCATTTAATGTTATCAATACATCTAATCGTCCGATTGACTTATTTATAAATGACAAGAGGTTTATTTAACTTCAAATAAGACATTTTCTAGATAGGTCCATTAAAACAATTTGTAATTTTTCGAAGTTCAAATAAGCGATATCTATCAATACTTTCCTTCGTTTCTGCATATCTATTCTATTTTATAGCTTCCTTAATTTAATGTAATTACTGTAAGTGTTATGCCCTAAATCCAATCAACTTTGGACATAAACACTTTTAATAATATGTCAAGAGTCACATGAAGGTTGTGATTGATCAATAGATGATTGGTCACTCTTAGACAATAAGAGATTATGAACTACATTTCATTCAATTAAGTTGATAATGCGTTTTCTACTTATATTGATTTAATACTGGGATGAAAGTTATGATCTATAATTGAGATTGACACATGACACATATTCATATCTCATAATTAATCGGATAATTTTGATGAAGGGATTATATTTCACAGTAAACGAACAAGTTTGATTTTATCATACCACGTGACATATCGTGTCATATGTATTGTCCGACGCATTGCTAGATGTCAATCTGGGATGACGGATATGAATTGTTGAGAAATTAAAAGGGATATTTTAATTTATCAATTTTGATTAGATCAAAATAATAATTCTCATCGTTAGGCATCGTGATCGGAAACTTGATGGGTCACACACAAAAGGAGAACCAAAAGAATGAGATTCACCAATTAATTAATTAACAAGTGTTGTACAATTAATTCAGTGGGTTGATTGTTAATAGGCCTAAATTAATTAATTGGATTAATGAATGGACAAAATTTAATTAATTGGATTAATTAAATATTGGATTGGGTTAAGTTTATAGACGGGTCAAGCCCATTTAAACTTATATTAATAAAACATTAGAGTTTTAGAAAAGAATAGAACATGATTCATTATCTTGTTAGCACAAGAAAAGAGAAACTCTAATTCTCTTGTTCTTGTTCACTGTGTTGATTTTCTTCGGAGACTGGACAATTGGACAGTTGCGGATTGCATATTGTGATTGTTCGTGTTTCAAGGGATCTTTAACCGGACCCGAAGAGGAGGGAGACATAGATTCCATAGGCAATGGTTATGAAGCTCTAATGGTAATGGTGGATACCTGTAATAGACGTTGCTTGGACGAAGCATTGACCACCCAAGAGGACTTTCCTTTAGAATCTTCAGAACTTTCTCAGATAAATTTCTTAGACAAAAGAGGTGTAGTAGTTTTTTGGCATTTAGGTGCTTCCAAAGTAGTGGTACTCAAGTCAGTTAGCACTGCAAAAGAAAGATAAATTGAATATTCTCCAAAAGATAAGAAAAAGTCCTTTAAAATGTAGAAGTTAATGCATTAATTTTCTCGAAGTAATCTGAATACACGTGTCATGTAATTTCGAATTGGTGGAGCTTTGTAGCTCCTCAGCTTCGCAAGCCATAGAGCTCATATTGAGAATAGAAGCAACCGAGGAGCGAAGTTCTTGGAGGGCTTGACCTCGAAGGGAAATAGTCATTTTATCTGCACCAACATAATCATATAAAACTAAAAGGTAGAATAATGGCACGATACTCTCTGAATTCGACAAAGATGGGGCATAATCACCGTGGTGTAAAGATCATAGGGATGTAGCCCTTAGTAGCCATGAGTAAAGAAAAAACTCTCTTTCCAATTTGTATTTTACTGGGAGTCGTGATGAGTTTCGAGCATGTTTTGGGAAGTGAAGAGTAAAATAGTAGTACCGACATTGTACTCCCTGCTTTCACCAGTTGATATATAGTAAGAAGCACATCTCAAGAAAGTTTTCCTTTTAAACCTGTAATATTCCATAATAAAAACAACCTAACCATACGCCTGTCCATTCGGGGTAAGCTGGGTGGGAGCAATATTAGAAGAAAAGATGTCACGAAAGAAAAGTGGAAAGGAAGTCTGAGCCTTATATCATCGAATGCTTATGAATAGCTATACAATCATGGAAGGGCAATCCGTAGTTTCAAATTGCCCAGGACCAATCAATTTTACATTATCAAAGACACCAAAGCAATCCCGAATTTCACCCAAATCTTTCTCAGTAATATTCGAAAATATTTTTGTGGCTTCAAAACCCTCTCTATCGCTAGCGGTCAAATTTTTGTGAGCCTTATGGCCTTAGGATGGGAGCTTACCACCCTAGTCAGGAAGTTCTAGGGTAACCCCAGACAACGAAAGATCTAAAAGGCGCTCCCGCACCATAAATCAGTGGGATCCATCTAAAGAAGAATGCACGTTACGGGATGAGTCCTTGAGTCCAGAACCTTCAATTTCATAGCCTTGAAAAATATTTTGAGAGTCGCTCAGGGAAGACATGAAGACAAAGCAAAATATGATTTGCTAAGAAAGGACGAATAACAAAAGAAGTAGGAGAAAAACCTACAAAGAGAACTAACATATTTACATGTTCCAAAAAGAAATGTGAACCGTTAAATTTGCATACGTAGGTAAATCACAGTAAACCAAATTACACAGGTATTTGCGGCCATTGGATTCTTAGAGAAAACTGATTAAAAATTCAAAGGAATGGACTCAATTAAAATGTATCTGACACACATATTAAATACATAGAGGCCACAAGCCTAGAAACACATGAAAATGTCCTATAAAAAATGCAAATAGCTACAGTAATCATACCATATCCTCTCAAAATAGCCCACGTCATCTACCACTGATGAAGGAATGTGCATACTGATGCAGAGTTATCAGATAGCTCGTTGATGGTGCTAAATTATCATGAGTTGGTTGATTAGCGGAAAAATGGCAAATAATCGACAACCTTTTCTAATTGGGGCCCTTTTTGGACACGTTTCGGTATTTTGACCATAAATTTAGCTACGATTATCAAAATCGCGCTCATGACCCCAATCCGAAAATCTCTTTTCGACGCGCATGTCGTAGTCACCCAACTTTGCTATGTGTGCATTTGTTTCAAGGGCAAATTCAACTATTTTCCCTTCCAAATTTACAATTTTAGTTATTTTTTATTTTTATGGTAATATTTCGTTCACAAAAGCCTATTGACTCCAAAGGTGACTCAGGGGACGACTGGTTGAGAACCAACATTTTTCACACAACCTACACCATTGCCGATAAGGTATGCAAACTGATCATTGACAGTGGTAGCTGTGAGAATGTAGTATCCGAAGAGGCTGTCTAGAAATTGCAGTTGAAGACAGATCGTCATTCCAAACCATATAAATTGCCATGGTTGAGTAAAGGCAGTGAGGTATCCGACAACAAACAATGTCTAGTATCTTTCTCAATATGCAGAAAATATTTTGATAATACTTGGTGTGATAACATGTCATTGGATGCTTGTCATATATTGCTGGGTTGAACTTGGCAGCATAATTGCAATTTTGTTCATGATGGGAGGAAAAATACATATTCTCTTAGCATCAAAGGGAAGAAGGTTGTGTTGGTGCTTCGTTGGGAAGAATCCACTCCTGCTCCGATGGTCAATAATACCAACCTACTTTCAATGTACAGATTCTTAGCAGAAATTAAGCGTAAAGACGAGGTCTATAATCTACTACCTCGTGGGAACAGTACGACTGATGAGGATCCAGATCTACCAGTAGAAGTACAGCGGATGCTAATAGAATTTTCGGACCTTATGCTAGAGGATCTCCCTCCGGGTTTTACCACCTACGAGGTACATTCAACATCAGATCGACCTTGTTCCGGGGTCGAGTTTTCCTAAACGACCAGCATATCACCTCAGTCCCAAGGAAGCTGAAGAGTTACAGCGACAAGTTGTAGAGTTGTTAAAGAGAGGCCACATCCGTGAGAGTATGAGCCCATGTGCAGTTCCTGCTTGCTGGTACAGAAGAAGGATGGTTCTGGTACATGTGTGTTGATAGCTGAGCAATTAACAGGATTATAGTGAAGTATAATTTTCCAATTCCCAACCAGGATGATATGTTAGATCAGCTGTCCGATTCTAAGGTCTTCTAAAAAATTGACCTTAAAAGCAGATATCACCAAATCAAAATAAGGCTTGGAGATGAGTGGAAGACATCATTTAAGATGTAACATGGATTGTATGAGTGGATGGTCGTGCCTTTTGGACTATCCAAGGCTCCAGTACTTTTATGAGATTTATGCATCAGGTTTTATGGCCTTTCATGGGAAAGTTCGTGGTGGTCTACTTTGATGACATCCGCATTTACAGTCCAACGTGAGCATCACACTTTGATCACCTCCGTGCTATTTTTGATATGCTGAAGATGGAGCGCCTATTCATTATTTAGAAGAAGTGTTCATTCTTTATTGTTACTTTTCTTGGTCTTGTTGTGTCTACTGATGGTGTTGATGCAGATCAATAAAAAATAGATGCAATATTAGAATGGCCTAAGCCAAGAACCTTGCACGATGTCAGAAGTTTCCATGGATTGGAATCCTTCAACCATCTGTTCATCAAGAGTTTCAACACCCTGATTGCCCCAATCATAGAATGCCTCAAGGGACATTCTTTCCAGTGGTCTGAGGAAGTAGAAACTAGTTTTTAGTTGGTCAAGTAAAAGATGACAGAGTCGCCCGTTTTAGCACTTCCAGATTTTGAGAAAGTGTTTGAAGTAAATTGTCATGCATCTGAAAATGGCATTGGTGGACTATTGAGTTAGGAAGGGGTATCCAGTAGAATTTTTGGGCGAGAAGCTATCAGGATCAAAGAAGAACTATTCCACATATGATCTCGAGTTCTACGCCATAGTTCAGTCCTTGAAGTATTGGCATCATTACCTAATACAGAGAGAATTCATCCTCATCACTGATCATGAGGTCCTAAAGTACATCAATGAAAAACACAAACTGAGTAGGAGGCATGCCAAATGGATGTCGTACTTGTAGGAGTTCACATTTGCACTAAGGTACTAAGCTGGGATTCTGAATCGTGTAGCAGATGCTTTGAGCCGTCGCAAATCAATCCTCACCACACTAGCGTCGTAGGATTTGTGGCATCCTAATATGTATGCTGAGACCTTTCCCTCGAGAAGATAAGTCGGGAGGTAACTGACAATCAACAACATGATTTCATTTTGCATAATGGCTATTTATTTAGTAGATTCCAGTTGTATGTTCTAGATTGTTTACTAAGGCAACATATTATTAGTGAACTTCATAACATGGGTCATTTCGGGTAAGATAAGATATTGGCTATGGTCTCATCTAAATATTATTGGCCCAAATTGAACAGTGACGTGGCTAATTATGTGAAGCGTTTTTTGTTTGTCAGCGGTCTAAGGGAGCTCTTACTAATGCGGGCCTTTACATACCTTTACTAGTACCTAAAGCTTAGTTTTTTGATGTCAGTATGGATTTTGTATTCAAACTATCCCATACCCAACGGGCCTTGGATTCTATTTTTGTTGTGGTTGACAGGTTTTCATAGATGGCCCATTTCATAGCTTGTCGGAAGAAATGCAGGTCTTTACACGCCTTTCCCAGTACCTGAAGCACTTTGGATTGATGTCAGTATGGATTTTGTAATGGGGCTGTCCCGTACCCAGCGTGCCTTAGATTCTATTTTTGTTGTGGTTGACAGGTTTTCAAAGATGGCCCATTTTATATCCTGTCGGAAGACAATGGATGCTACTCGAATTGCTCACCTTTACTTAAAAGAAATTGGACATTTGCATGGTGTTCCTCAATCAATAACTTTGGATTGTGACACTAGGTTCATGAACCATTTTTGGAGGAGTTTATGGGAGAAGCTAGGGACGCGATTGAATTTTAGTAGTGCCTATTACCCCAGACAGATGGTCAGACCGAGGCGGTAAGCCGAAGCTTGGGAAGTCTTTTGAGGAGCCGGCAGGGTTAAACCAAAGCAGTGGGATTTGGTATTACCTCAGGCACAATTTTCATATAACAGGTTAAAGAATAGGACCACAGGAATGAGCCCATTTGAGATTGTCTATGGTCGGACTCCATCTGGGGCACTTGATTTAGCCCATATTTCGTGTGTTGGTCGTTTGAGTTACAAGACAAATGAGGTAGCAGAACATTTTCGGGATATTCATGAATAAGTGAAGCTAGCCATTCACGAGAGTAATGCCAAGTACAAGGTTTAGGCTGATAGTCACCATCGTCAGATACTTTTTGAAGTTGGTGATTTTGTTTGGGTGGTTTTGACTCGTGATCGTTTTCCTGTTGGGGAGTATAATAAGCTTAAAGAGCGGAAGATTGGCCCTTGTGAAGTCTTGCAAAGGATCAACGATAATGCTTACAGACTATGCCTTCCCAACCATTTGAAGACTTCTGATGTTTTTAATGTGAAGCACATAAGTCCTTGTTTTGTGAATTCCGATGACCATAATGTGAACTCGAGGACGAGTTCTTTCCAACCCGAGGCGACTGATGCATGAGGATCCAAATTAGATGAAGCCGAGCTATCAAATAGCTTGTTGATGGTGCTAAAGTATCATGAGTTGGCGGATCAATGGAAAAATGGCAAGTAATCGACAACCTTTCCTAATTGGAGCCCTTTTTGGACATGTTTCGGTATTTTGGCCATAACTTTGACTACGATTATCAGAATCGCGCTCATGACCCCAATCCGTAAAGCTCTTTTTGGCACGCATGTTGTGGTCATCTAGCTTTACTTAGTGTACATCAGTTCTTAGGGTAAATTCAGTAGTTTTCCTTTCTGAATTTACAATTTTAGTTATTTTTTTCTTTTTATGGTAATATTTTGGTTGCCTTTTAAACATAGATTACGAATCCGATTTGAACCGAATTTTTGGGATATTATTTCTTTTAATTCGTATTTTCTTTTAGTATGATTTTTGGGATTTTGCTATTTTTGGTAAATTTCCGATAATTACGATTTTCTAGCTATTTGACCCGTCTTGTGGGTTATTTTCGAATCATTGTTTGATTAATAAATAATTGTTCTCGTTTCTTGATTTTTCTCTTATTTCTTCCCTGTTAATTGTCCACTCAAACCTGCCTGCAGAATAATCACTATTCTGCCCGGCATCACATACGAACAACAATAGTCTCGCAACGCATCAAAAGAAATAACAAAAATTAATATGAATATTAAGCTTGAGGAATTTCTCATAACTTGGTGCTTGTGGTCAACTGACTTTGGTTTATCGGTCAAGCTGGTTATAAAGGTCATCTTAGTCGTTTAATGGAGAATAACCTGCCCTTAAGATGTGAAAGATATTGATGAGCTTAAAAATTTTCGAAAAATATGTAAGCAAAAAGTCAGAGGGAGAAAATAAAATATCAATATAAAATGAACTTTTATTTAAAGGTTCTAATGTGCTTTAAATGGTTTGAATTTCATAAGTAGATTGATACACTTATTGGTAGTGATGTTTAGTATGTCATTTCTCACAAAATTAAGGTTTGGAGTCCTGCTTACAAGTGATTAGTGACACTTTACACACATGGTCACTTCTGCAATTTACTCTATGTTAACTTGAACTGAGTATATGGGTAGGCTTATAGATTACTGATTATTCTTGTACATGCTAACACTGCATTTATGATTTATTAAATGTTAATACTAAAGATTTTTTTTTATCGATCCCTTCATCATTTGTGATAAAAAGGGGGAGAAGTGATTTTAATAATTTGAGTTGGAATTTATTGGCATTTTTAAAATTTTTGAACTTGGAAGGGAGATGTTTGAATTTTCGTTGTAAAATAGATTGATAGGGGGAGACTGTTTGATTGCATTGCATTCCATACCATATCTACATAGCTGTTTGAGTTTTTGATGTTTTTGTTATGCTAATATTTTTGGTCGTGTTTGGATTAACATTAGTGTTACGTCTCAATCTAGTTAATTTTGGTATCATATGGTTAATTGCTATACTTCCTGTATTAGTAGTAATTTATCAACCCTCAATCTTTTATTAGACAAGTTTGAGGACTCATTTGACATGACTTTTAAAAAGTCAAAAGGAGTTTTTGAGACCAAAACGCAACTTTTGGACACCTTTAACTAATTTTATGAAATTGTTTCTTTTAGTTAGAAGAGCTTTTATAGTAAGTTGGTCAAATGAAACTTCCTCTAAAATCACTTATGGAATGCAAAATTCTTTTAAAAGTTAGTTTTCAAACAAAAATTGAAGTAGCTTCCTCCAAAACTTCTTCTACTGAAAATAAAAGCAAAAGCAAAAGCAAAAGTTATGTCAAACAAAACTATTACAACTAAGCTCCTTGAAATTTTTACTCTCAAATTTGGCTCCCCCATAACTACCAAAACCTTGAAGACAATACTTGTTGACCTTAAAAAATGGGTCAATAAAATCACGCCACCTCCCCTCTACGTAGGAGTGACCTGCACACTAGAACACCCCATTAGGAGGCAAAGACCAATAGTCAAGAAAAATGTCTGATGACTATTTGCACTCTGACGATAAGTCAACGGTCGGACGAGAGAGAAATGAGTACAAGAGATGGGAAATAGGGTTTGACTGAGGTTAGAATAACTTACCTTGTGTAATATGAATTCACGTATATATAGAGAAATGAATATAGGCCTTGTGGGCCAAGTGGATTAGTGAAGTGGCCCAAGTTCTAGCTCAATATGAGGTTGTCGAGATTGGTTAGTTTAATAGGCCCAATCCAATTAAATAATCAATATCGAGTCGACCAACGTGAGTCTGTCATGTGCCTTCAGTGATTGGGATGATCAATAGAGCTGACTTCCGAAATCTCACTTCGCAGTTTCAATTGAATGGCCTAAGTGTGTATGTTACCATGTAGAACTAAGGGAAGCCCAAGTTAAAACATAAGGCCCAATAAGAATGAGCGTTTATAAGCGGCCCAAAAATGTTGCTTTTGGGGGCAGCAGAGGTACTGGTTGTGGAACTAGTGGTGCCAAAGTTTGCAATCTTAGTTGATGAGGCAAATAAGCTACAACTACCAGTAAAGATCTAATTTGCATCACTTATGGAAACTTTATCTGATCCACAAATTGCCAGCTGAGCTCTAGTTGCGGTAGAAGCCACATTGACCAAGTTGCTGGAGTTTTATGGCTTAGACTCTGATCAAGTGAATGGTCTTTTGCTTGATGATTCAGAAGGTGAGGATGAAAACGCAGATGATGGAACCTCATTGACAGTTATATGGAGCAGCAGAGTCTAGTTGGGAGAGCACCACTAATTGTAAAGCTATGCTGGTAGTTCGAGTACAAAAAACTTAAAGGGGGCTGTCTGTGACTTCAATTGGAAGGAAGAAATTAATCCGACATCCTATTGAGCAACTGAAGTGTGTTGTCCCAGAAAATTGAGAGTCATATATCACTAGACGCTGCCTTTTGCTTAGCAGCTATGTCACTTTGAGGAAGACAGGAAACAAGCAACCTTCACACCGGACGGCTCATTAAGTAAGGAGAAATCCCTTTCGATGTAGATGAGGAATTTCATTCAGAAAACATGTGCTCTACTTTAAATTGTCTGCGAGGAGCATTTTTTCATACGTTTTTATCAGTCAAGTAGAGCGGAAGCAACATTCCGAATTTCTTGGTTTTTTGTTTACAAATAGAGATGCTTGCAAGGGTCTTAATAGCCGTATACAGGGGCTGCAATATGTAGACATATAGTTCAACGATTGTAATCAAAAGCCATGAAACGGATTGGTCTAGAATTTCTGAAGATGGTGCGTAAATAAATAGCAAAAAAGGGACAGATTATGAAGCCAAATCATAGATGACCATGTTCAAATAAAGAACAGTCCAAATTGCAGCCTGACTCGAAATCAATCTCCAATGGCAAGCCTGCTCCCGAATAAAGTGCCAAAATATATTGCAAAATCCTTAAGGTATTTTATTGAACTGGTGTGCCGCGCAAGAAGTGTTGGAAAAATGAGTATGTGGCTGAATTTGGCGTGAGTTTTGAGTGGGACCCGTTTGGCTATTTTGGGAGTTCAAGATTGATATGTGTTCTCCTCCGTGAGTGTATCGAAATCACGTATTTACTTGACAAAAGTGATGATCGGG
>CAIGRS010273890.1:0-21522 GCA_903798395.1 Fraxinus floribunda
TTAAGTTGGTTTGAGAAAATATTATAATTCTAATAAATCTTTTAGGATTTAAATGTTATTTTCTCTATACTATGATGACTTTAGTTGTAAATTCTATATTTGAGGATATTTTTGGTAGTTTACTACCTTTTAATGGTCAAATGCCATTTTTAAAAGGCTATCATTAAATTTTGGCTATTTTCAATGATTTCCCGCTTTTTATTTGAGTGTTTTTTCCTCAAGGTTAATAAATAGGATCATTAATCGGTTCGGCTGCATGGATTAAGTTGAAAAGTCATTAGTCCAATAAATACTAATTAGGTAGAAATTTAATAATGGATGACCACTATATACTACTAGATTTCGCTTAGATCATGTTTGACGCTCATTTTCTAAAAAATTATTCATCCTGATCAAACTCATTTTCAACCATATTCTCACGATAAAATAATTTTATTGCACATTGATTCATTACTTTTAACTTTTAATCCCACATTCTAAAAATAAAAAATAAAAATAAAAATCATTTTTCACAAAATTTATTCTCAAAAATTCTCTGCATAGGTTTAATTAAAAAACTCGTAATGATTTTTTCCCTCTCTCTTTGAATTGACACGAATACATATAGGAACTCGACGAATAACGATAATATTTTTCATTTTTAGTGAAGAAAAAGGTGGCTCAAACATGGTCTAAATGTAAAATAGTTTTTATTTTAGAATATCAATGCTTAAGAATAAGCTCCAAGAGATTCTATTTTACTTTTTTTAAAAATAGATAGTGTGTACTACGTACACAATATTATTTGATGATTGCATTTAAAAAGCTACATATTTATTATTCAAATTATTCAAATCACATTCGAATCAATTGGTTATTGACATATAAAAAAAAACTTAAATAAGAATTGAGAAGAAAATCAATAAATATTTTTGAAAAACAATAAAATGAAGAAGTCAAAATAGTGAACATTGTGGGCCCGTGAAGTGAGGGGTGTGCACGCCAGGGTACAAGTGGATTTTCCCTAAAAAAATTTATAGCCCCCGTTGCCCTCCTTCAATGGACTTATCTCCATATCACTTAATAGCTATGACTATTTCTCTGGCAATTTAAACAACGAAAAATGCTATGGGTAGGTACAATTATGTACCCATAGCACATCCCATAAACACCATAGATAAGTTTACTTCTGTTCGAAATTTAGGCAAATAAGTACCAATTGATAATTTTTTACACATAGCTTATTACTATTATCAATTTTTTTTATTTTTTATTTTTGACGTAGGAACCCGCAACCGCTACCCCGTGAGTGCGCACTGGGTAAACTTTACTCTATGTGCAATAGGCTGCAAACCACACAAGAGATGTAAATCGCACTAGGTAAGGCCGGTGCGACGGGCTCGACCAAGACTATTATCAAATTTTTCTTATATATTTTGTTTGTTTGGTTTGGTTTGAATTAAAATCAAATAGAAATCTCAACTCCAAGTCAATAATATTAATTTTTATTTTGTGGGATCTATGGTTTTTTAATCATATATTTCAAAAACTTTTATTAAAATTTATTAAAAAATGCAATTTTAATCTACACCAAACAAGGTCTGAGAAGACCCAAAAAGCACCAGAGCATATCATAATCAACTTTAGAAGCCAACATTATTTGGTTTCAAATTCAATGTGATACCTATTGTACCTTCTTCAAATTTCACCAATTCGCTCACTCATTTTCTATCATAAATTGTTCTTGCCAAGAAAATAAGGGCTAAGCATAGATGATATTTTCTTTCAATCTAGGCACTGTTAGAGGAATGTCAATTGCAACCACTTATACATACGTAGACGTTAGACTTTAACGATCAAGTTGAGAAGAAATTCATTAAAAAAAAATAAAAAAATTACTTTCGGTCAAAAGGAACACTAATATATGCCAATTGGGTATATCCATTTATTGATGGATGACAATTATTACCTTATTGATGTGATGAAAAATATTATTTTATTAAATAATGTGTAGTTAAAAATAAGTTTTGAAACAATGTATCATTAATAACATGATGATATTTTCTTCGAATTTGGTCTATAGGCTTACTTATTAAGATTTCCCCACGCAATGCGACTTGTGTGTAGGCACAAAATTTATGGTGAAGCTTTTGTTTGAGTGTTTTTTCCTCAAGGTTAATAAATAGGATCATTAATCGGTTCGGCTGCATGGATCAAGCTGAAAAGTCATTAGTCCAATAAACACTAATTAGGCAGAAATTTAATAATGGATGACCACTATATGCTACTAGATTTTGCTTAGATCATGTTTGGCCCTCATTTTCTAAAAAATTATTCATCCTGATCAAACTCATTTTCAACCATATTCTCACAATAAAATAATTTTATTGCACATTGATTCATTATTTTTAACTTTTAATCCCACATTCTCCCCCCCCAAAAAAAAAAAGAAGAAGTCATTTTTCACAAAATTTATTCTAAAAAGTTTTCTGCCAAACATAGGTTTAATTAAAAAACTCATAATGATTGAATTGACACGAATACATATAGGAACTCGAGGTTTAAAACATTTAAAAAAAAAAAAAAACTTCTAAATATAAAATAATTTTTATTTTAGAATATTAATGCTTATAAGCTTCAAGAGATTCTATTTTCGTTTTTTAAAAAATAGATAGTGTACAGCGTACACAATATTATTAAATATGATGATTACATTTAACAAGCTACATATTTATTATTGAAATTATTCAAATCACATTCGAATTGATTGGTTATTGACATATAAAAAAAAGTTAAATAAGAATTGAGAAGAAAATCAATAAATATTTTTGGAAAACAATAAAATGAAGAAGTCAAAACAGAGAGTATTGTTATTGTGGAAAATGCTAAAGGTACATTGGGAGCTACATAAGAGTGTCCCTAATGGACGCCCGACGACCCCTATCAGATAGAGTGCCGGTAATAATGGCCATCAAACATGGCTCAAATCTCAATTTGTTGTCTCAAGGTAATAAGATCACATGGAGATGGTTCAATAAAGGTATTCTTATCATGAATTTAACTAGCTCCATTTAGCATATTATTTTTAATTTTTTTATTTCAAATAAATAATTATTGTTCAATTTATAGCCCGTGTTTGGCAAGGATTACAATTATATCCATAGTTATGACTATAGTCCGGTCAAGATGTGCTCTGAGTACGTTTTCATTAACCAACACACTCAAGTAAAATAAGGTCGTCTGGTGTTCATTTTGGACACCCTTATGTAGCCTCCAATGTACAAGTAGAACAACCCAAACTATTTTATTGTATACATATTTTGGTCCCGTTCGATAGAGATTAAAATCGGATTAAAATTGAAAAAGTAAGCGTTATTGTTGACTTTTATTAGATGAGTGAGACCAATAACAATTATATTTTTTATTTTAATTGGATTTTAATTTTCACCGAATAAGCACTTAGCCCTTGTTTGGTATGCATTAAAATTTTTATTTTCATTCTTCTACTCATTTTCAACCATACATTTTCAATAAAATAATATTTTATATCACATCAATAACTTTTCCTTCTTTTTTCACCGCACATTCTTCATCAATCTACTATTCCAGAATACATTCTTCTAAAATAATGTGGCTGAAACACAACCTTATTTAAAAATAATAAGTATTTAAAAAAAGAATTTTGAAAAGACGTCAAACCATGGCTGAAGTTTTTAATTTTTCCCAAAATATAAAGAAGTTTCGACCACCATCGCTTGGCTCCGATTCTGACTGAGTCATGGTCTTCTTGTTTGTTTTCTTGGCACACGGTTCCACGCACATTTCAGCGGCATGACAATAAAATCGAATCATTTCCTTGGATGTTCATATTCCGTCACACGCTTCAATTCAACTGCAAACAGATCTCTCTCCGTTTGGTCTTATGAAGAAGAATTGGTGAGTTGAAGTTTTCGAGAACAGCAAAACAAGACGCCATGGCTCCATTGCTGTTGCAGCTCAACGGCGAGAGAGCCGTGGTTTTACTTTATATTTGCCAAATCCTCTTCTCCACCCCTCTCTCTCTCCTTTCACAAGCTCTTTCTCTCTCTATACTCTGGCTCTTCGCCTTCTCCGTCGAGATCTCTGCCGATGTCCCTTCCAATCCCCTTTCGCTGTTCTTCAAAACCAGGTAATAGGACCATTTCGAAATTTCATGTAATTTGGTTCAAAATTGAGGTTGAATAGGATTCATGTTTTGTTGATCAAAATCCCTACTGCCCGTTTTTTGTCAACTCTTGTTACCGTGTTAGATTGTTCATCATTACTTTTCTTAATGTATAGGTGGAATTGCTGATTTGGTTGTGTATATGGTTATTTTCACGGTTAAACAAATTCTCAAAAGAATTACGGCAGTTTCCACTTCCATGGCGGCGATAGCCATCTTGCTCCATCGACTCTCTGCCAAAACCACCGTCCATTGCTCCGCCTTGCGTTGCCTGCCACCCCCTTTCTCCAATACAGCTTTCTCCACTTCCTTCAAGCCCTTTTCTTGGCACACGGTTCCACGCACATTTCAGCGGCAAGACAATAAAATCGAATAATTTCCTTGGATATTCATATTCCCTCACACGCTTCAATTCAATTGCAAACAGTTCTCTTTCCATTTGGTCTTATGAAGAAGAATTGGTGAGTTGAAGTTTTCAAAAACAGTAAAACGAGACGCCATGGCTCCATTGCTGTTGCAGCTCAACGGTGAGAGAGCCGTGGTTTTACTTTATATTTGCCAAATCCTCTTTTCCACCCCTCTTTCTCTCCTTTCCCAAGCTCTTTCTCTCTCTATACTCTCGCTCTTCGCCTTCTCAGTCGAGATCTCTGCCGATGACCCTTCCAATCCCCTTTTGCAGTTCTTCAAAACCAAGTGATAGGACCATTTCGAAATTTCATGTAATTTGGTTCAAAATTGAGGTTGAATAGGAGTTATGATTTGTTGATCAAAATCCCTACTGCCCATTTTTCGTCAACTCTTGTTACCGTGTTAGATTGTTTATTAGTATTTTTCTTAATGTATACTTGGAATTGTTGATTTGGTTGTGTATATGGTTATTTTCACGGTTAAACAAATTCTCATAAGAATTAAGATTGAATGGTCATGAATTTTTTAGATTCTTACTTTGATTGAAAGGGTTCTACATGAGTAGACTATATTGCGTTCTTACGTCAATGCTACATGTTGAATTGGTTTGCTCTTATTCTATCAGAAAAACATTTAATTTTTTAGAAAATATTGGGTTCGATTTAGGAGGGTATCATTTTTCCACGGAGCTATTTATATAAGTCTGAATCAAAGTTAATGTATATTAGTTAAATGTTTTAGAGTAGCCAAGATTTTTTGTTTTACTTGGGTGCATCTTGTATACTTTAGCTTGTTCATGATCATTTGACCCAAGGAATTGGTCGATATTAGGCCTGGAGTTACATCAGGGATTATGCTGGGGGCAGGAACACTGCCGGGGCTGATGATTTCGAGATTAATACAAGTTTCAAGGTTGGTGTCATTACATGAAGCTGCAGTTGAAGGTATGCCTTTGCTATCTTAACTTGGAAGTTGTTTGGAGTTAGAATTGGGTTAACTGCTCATAACTCTGTATTATTATGCTTTTGAGACTTTATATGGACATGCCATTAGATAATTAGATACATGGAAAAATGTTTGATAGCATAGGGAAGTGGTCTGACACATTCATTCCGTGTTTTCACAAGCCTGCATATGGAATATAGCTGCAAATACATCAGTTCAGTTTAACCTAATGAAGTTTTTCCGTAACAACCATATGTTATTTCCCTCTGCAGTGGTTTTCTTGAAAGCGAATGTAATTTAGCTGATTCTTTGTTTCATTTTAATTTTCTGCAGAGCTAGAATATCTGAATTTGCAATATTGGGCTGCATCAGCCATTTGCTTTGCCGTGTTACTTTTTGTCTGCTTCATTCTTCGACTTCATCACAACAATGCTAGCTCTATCCGTTCTCTCTTTAATCGGGACACAAAATTTGGNTTTGTTTCATTTTAATTTTCTGCAGAGCTAGAATATCTGAATTTGCAATATTGGGATGCATCAGCCATTTGCTTTGCCGTGTTACTTTTTGTCTGCTTCATTCTTCGACTGCATCACAACAATGCTAGCGCTATCCGTTCTCTCTTTAATCGGGACACAAAATTTGGAGTAGCGTGCATGACCTTGTTCATAGGAATCTGTTGTATGTCATTTTTCGGGAAATCATATGGTGGTAAGTGATAGAATCTCTTTCTATATTCATACTTGCTCCAGCATTTAATTCGTTATCAATTTAAATTTCGAAAACGTGGAAAGTTTATTTACTTCGTTTGGGCGTTTCTTTTAAGTTTGTGAACGTTTCTTTACTTCATTATATATCCAATTTGTCAGTCAACAGCATATGATCAATGATTTAATTTTGCTCAATTTGCTCCTCTTACAGGGCTGTCCGCTGCTTTGATGTTCTTTTGGGTGCTCTTTCATGGATTAGTAGCGATTTACTTAATTCAGAACATTCTTCATACTTTTCCAGCATGTGTTTCTGTTGGTAGGTCATGTTGCTATTTAAGCTTTATTGCTGGTGCTCTTTCATGGATCGTAGTGTTCAACTTAATTTAAAACATTGTTTTAGCACGTGTTTCTTTGGTAGATCATGTTACTATTATTTAGGCTTTATTACTTGTTTGATGGAGTCTGTATTTAAGAGGACAAGAAAGAACCTGGAAGAGAAATTTTGTTTTGTTTTAACTCGTTGTACAGATACTTATGTCATCCATTTGATTTTAAGGCACAGTCCTTGTTTGGTCCCATTATTTTGAAAATACATTTATTTTTTACTACAAATTTTTCAATAAAATAATATTACACGCAAACCTAAAATTTTTTCCTTATTTTTTAACAACACATTCTCCATCAAATCACTATTCCAAAATGTATTTGTGGCAAAAAAATGGGGCTCAAACAAGCTCATAGTATTGTGATTTGGTTTGGTTTTACCAAATAGTTTTTGTTCTCTCAGAAATTATGTTATTTTTCTCTGGTCAGGGGAAGGGCTTCTGGTCACTGCTGGCTTTGTCATCTATTTTGGGGACATGTTGTTCTACACTGCTTCAAAGGTTAGTATAATGTTATGTTTGCTCTCTCTATTATATTGCAAATTTATTCAATATTTTTGCTAACAGTAATTTGTTACCAAACAGATCCCTGGATATTGGGCATTATCCAAGTTAGTTGTTCTGGAAAATGGCATCAAGAGGGATGAGATACGCATAATTATTCAGGTAATGTTCTATGTGTTTCAACAAGTATTCATTCCATAGTTTTTTCCTCTCTGAGTGGAAAAGTAAATTTTATATATACATTAATTGGTAATTTCCTTCCCATTTCATGCAGGGCATGACTCTTGGCCTACTTCTTTTTCCTGTTTTCTACAGATATGTTATCAAAATTTGGCAATGCTCTGCTAGCTCATCTAGCTCTCGAGACATGTCGAACCATGAGATCAGAAGATCCTTTGTTTTCTGTGCTTCACTTGCATTTATGTTGGCTGTGGCTGTTCCATCATGGATGCAATTTGTCCATGATTTTCGCATGCACCCTCTGTTGTGGTACACTCCTCAATTTTGTTTCAATCTGTTGCCAATTACTGCTCTGGCTTCTCTCTACTTTATCAAATTTCCTGATTTGAAGAACAGAATTTAGTGTTGCCATATTAATTCTTATTTGGGTTGGTAACTTAGTTTTTGAGACTTATGGAAAATGATTCTTGTAAGTTGAATATTTTGGTGCTGTCAACTAAACAAGATGGAAGGGAGAGTTTTGGGAAAGAAAACAGTCAGTTCTTGACAATCATATGGTAAAGTCATAAGAAAACATAAAAAAATATAATGAGGATGAAGTTTGTAATTTATGGAAGGGATCTGGATTCATTTATCAAATAGACTGTTTAATCTATATGTATCAAAATTAAGTTATATTTTATATGGTCTCTTATTTTAAATCCAATTATAGGTGATCTTTTATCATGAAGTCACTGTGCTAGCACTAGGTATTGGTGTAATGGTGTTAAAGGGGTTTTAATGAGAATATACAAATATGCTAAAAATATCGCAAAATAAGCTACGATATGATTCGAGAAAGGCTAAGGGGTAAATTAACTTCACTTTCAGTTATACCGGAAAATCCCTTTTATTGATCACTAATCTATCTATGTGGCACATGATGTGCTATAAAGTGATAAGGCCAATTATATGTAGGGATATTAGATCCACTTAATTGGTCCTATCATTTAATGTCTCATCATGTGGTGATCATCTCTAATGGAGATAAATAGCATTGTTCTTTGTAAAACTGGCATGTTAGTAGTTTTTTTTTTTTTTCATTCCTTGTAAGTAGACAAGCTGACCAGTGCAAAGTTGATCAATCTAGGGAATCTGGAGTTTCATGACAAATGTTTTCTTTTTTGTCTGCGTGCTTGTGTTCAGTCTATTGTTGGAGATAAAAAGCTAAGTTGAATGCGAGACTAATCAAGAAACAGTCTAATTTCCCAGCACAGAAAACAACATGGCAAAAACACTTGCCAAAAATAATCTTAGATGCAAATTACATGAAGCCTTACAAGTTAAGCATGTATGAGACTACGATGGTTATGAATGTCTATTAGGATCATGTAAATGCAAACTAATTACCATCTTTAGATGCAAATTCTATGAAGCCTTAAAGTTTA
The DNA here is from genome assembly GCA_903798395.1 of Fraxinus floribunda. NCBI lineage: Eukaryota > Viridiplantae > Streptophyta > Magnoliopsida > Lamiales > Oleaceae > Fraxinus > Fraxinus floribunda. Next base: position 8,738 of record CAIGRS010273890.1, read on the forward strand.
AAAAACATACGTCAAGATGAGGTTGTTGTGGTCCTTATGTCCCTGCTTTCAACAAGGAGAAGGAAAGTGTCGTATTGTTTTGATGAATAGCTATAAAAAAGACTTTAATTCTGAATTATTTCTTCACGAATATCTATAAAAACGACTTTAATTCAGAATTATTTCCATACCTGTCTTGGGTTGGTATGGCATTTGATTATCCTCATTTTAAATAAGGCTTACTTAGAAATCTAATGCAATTTCCTTAAAAATGGATATAGCAGTGAAATCTATGGAGTTAATGCCCCATCAGATAAGTAGTATTGCTGACCTTTGGCAGAGTTTGTAGATAGGAATGTGAATTAGCAAATCCTCACTTTTCTCAATCCTCCAGCCTTAACACTCAAGTGAATAGTTTGGAAAAGCTTTATACTGCTAATGTTTCTATTGGTGGTGGTACTAGTATTACCATGTTTGAACTTTTATCCATTCAATGGCTGCTGATCGTTATTCTGAGTGGATCTGCATCAGGTCCCTTCTTGACTTATGGCAAAGGTCACCCTGAGAAAGAATAAAAATGCAATATTTTTCAAGAAGTTCTCTTAACATTGAAATTCTTCATTTAGAATATCAATAGATATATTCACTGATAAATATTTTCTTTCGACAAATGATCCTTATTTAATTTTCATGCTTTTATTATTTGATAATATAACTATTTTCCATCTTTACATATATTTTTCAGGGTATTTAATTTTGTTTTCTCTGAACCACTCAAGAGACTGTCCCTATGTGTCTATTGGGTAGCTGTTATATATGTTTCAGTAATACGGTTCTACAACATTTCGAAGAATAGTACGATTGAGAGAATTCTTCTTCGCAAATACTACCATCTTATGGCTGTTTCAATTTTTGTTCCTGCACTTATTTTCCAGGTAATTTGAGGTTACTGTGCTGTAATTTGACTATGTTTCTGGAAATATATTTGATGGTGGATTTCTTTTCCAGCCAAAGTTTCTTGATCTGGCTTTTGGTGCAGCTTTGGCAGTCTTTCTCATGTTGGAAATTATACGAGTAAGTTCCTAATGAAGTAAGTCTAGGTTATTACTTACTATTTACTAAGATGGTGTGGGTAAGAGTTATGTGAATTTTTTATTTTTTTTTATCTTCCTGCATTTCAACTTGTAAATGCTGCAACTTTACTGAAATATCTACACATTGTGAACTCTGAGCATCATGCATTTGATCTTCTTATGCTGAAATGATTTTAAGACATGATTATATTTGTGGAAATCAAAGTATTGCAATTTTATCCTTCGTTTCAGTGGCAAAATCCGGATTCTTGAATGTGAATTTTTGTTTTGTTTGGTTATGATGTAAGAGAAGTACGATAAAATAAAGGAATGTAAGGAGTTAGAGACTCTTCTCTTCCATATAAAAACTGGAGAATATTTGTTTTACTCCAGCCTCTTGACTAATATTGTTACTTTCTTTCTCCTTCCTTCTCTAAATTGGAATATAATGTTGCTCAACGCTTGATGTTGAAATGATTTAAGTACTTATTTCATTTAGTGTGATGGATCACATTTGATTGGTATCCCCTTTTATCACCTATTATGGGTGTTGTGGCCTTCTATAGTCTTTGATTAATCAGAAAATCATTTGAAATTTAAGATTATGCTTGGGAGTGATTATAAGTTGTGGGTCCTATGGAATGCATGGATAATAAGTGGGTAGTAGTTGTGGGTCTTATGAAATCTGTGGATAAAAAGGTATGTTTGACCACGTGAAATTATAATTAAGCTTTGTAAAACATGCACCAAAAAAAGAATCGGGTATAAAAGTTTTAAAATGTACCATATGTGGAAAATCTTTCAGAGTCCAAAGAAATGAACTTCAAAAGAAAGGGTCAAGTGTTCGATTACAGTTTGACCTCCATCACGCACACAATCGTTCACATTTAAGCACAATTATATAGTTCATATGATATGATACTCTCTATTCATAATAGAATGTCTTCATTTGAATTAGCATGGAGTTTCCGCCCAGGGTTGAAAAAGTGAGATCTTGGTGCAAATATTATTCTTAATCTTAAAAATAGTGGCCAAGAATATCATTATACATACTTTAAGCAAGGGATAGTATATTATTTAAGAAACAAATGTTGTTTCCCAGACTATCCTAGAAGGAAATGAGGTCATTCAAGCCTTTGAGGTAGTGTGTTTGAATGTTACTCAATTAACATTCAATTGTGAAACATTTTTTTGGATTGAATAGTCGAATAAAATAGTTTGTCATGTTCAAGATTTGGTACTTACCCTGTCAAACACCGTGTTTGGTTGAGATTAAAATTGAAAATGCCGTTATTGTTGACTTTTATTAGACGAGTGAGACCCAATAACGGCTATATTTTCAATTTTAATTGGATTTTGAGCCATACCGAACACACCCTTAAGTATTGAACACAAACAGAAACAAGAAGAAAAAGATAGAGAAGAAGTGAATGTAAATTTAATTACATATTCATCAAAATTTGAAGTATGAATATACTGATAAGAGTTGTTTTAAAAAATTTTGCCAGTAAAAATAGGTAAGCATGGACCTTAAAATGGGGAAGTGCAGAAATTTACACTAATAAATACAAGGTTGTGTTTTACATATCACTTTAGTCACTTGTAATGGTCTAAACTTGTATTGTAAAGAAATTCTGATTTAACCTGTTGGATGTGAATTGAGGGAATTTTTATCACATAATACCCAAATCAATCTATGACAACTCCTGCAGACCAAAAGAAAAACATATAAATGCACATTAAAGCTTTTCTCTGTCATTAAAAAAAATCTTTGTGCCCTAGATCCTTCTGAAATCTGTCTTCTCTTCTGTATATTATTTAATTTATTGCATTTTCTGGCAAAACTTGACTAGCTTTGATTCTCGTGGCAGGTATGGAGAATTTGGCCATTAGGACACCTTGTTCACCAATTCATGAATGCTTTTACTGACCATCGTGATTCTGATTTGCTTATTGTCAGGTGTGCAATTTGTTTCACTCAATGTATGTTGTGTTGTACCACTTGTTTCTTGAAGATATTGACTGTTTGCTTCCCCAATCTTCTTCATTATGCAGCCATTTTTCACTCTTACTGGGATGTGCACTTCCTATCTGGCTATCTTCTGGTGTTACTGATCGTCCACTTGCACCCTTTGCTGGAATTCTGAGCCTTGGTATTGGTGATACAATGGTAAATCTCTGGTATTCTTTCCTGGAAACTTCCTATTTATCTCTTTGAATGCCCTAAAATTCTCAGGTGCTTCAAGCAGTTTTTACACAAATGTTGAAATGTTTTCACTGAGGTGGAATTCTGAGTTCAATGATCATTTTCTGAAAGCATGTGTAGTTGAGCTTGTATTTTCTGTGATCAACTGGAGAAGAAACTGTGAAAACCATGCACTAGAGATTCACTATTTTCTAATGGATGCTTATGAGGTTGCTAACACATTCGGAGAGAGAGTCTCATGGTGTCTAAAATTCATTTTGCATTTTCTGCAGGCATCAATGGTTGGCCACAAATATGGAGTCATCCGCTTGAGCAAAACTGGCAGTATGATTTTTCATTTCTAATTCGTTATTACTTACTTTCCCTTTGGTTCAACTCATTTTTTACCTTTCCTTACAAGTCATCTTTATTGACCTTTTCTAGAGAAGACAATTGAAGGAACTGCTGCTGGCATAACTTCTGTTTTGGCTGCATGCTCCGTTCTACTTCCACTTCTAGCCTCAACTGGTTACATCTTCACTATGGTCTTTCTCTCGCTCTCTCTGGGTGTGCGTGTTCATGTTTGTAGACATAGACCATGGTTAAATTTTTAGTTCATGCATTTTTCTCACTTCTTTGTCCTTCATTTTTGCAGCACTGGTTCTCACTTATATTGGCAGTGACTACTAGTGGTCTGTTGGAGGCCTACACAGCACAACTGGACAATGCCTTTATACCTCTCGTTTTCTACAGCCTTCTCTGTCTGTAAAATGCCAATTGCACCAAGCTTGTAACATATGAATTCTTACTCACCTGTTGCTCCAATGTGTCTTGTAAATATCACATGCCTAACATATTCAATAGTCCATACAAAGATGAAACTTTTGAGTTCTAATAGTACAAATAGGTTTTGTAACACTTTTTTTTAATCAGCTTTGATGTTGTAATAGCATCCTAGTGATACCGGGAAAGAATAAATCCTGAATCGTAAATAGTGAATTAGGAGGATTTTTAAACGGATTGATAACGTGCATTCCGGTTTCTTGTGTTATCTGTTATTTGTGAACTTTTTTATGTATAGGATTTGATATTTAGGATGTGTTTGAGCTACGTTATTTTGAAATAGTAGATTGAAGGAAAATGTGTGGTTGAAAAAGAAGGAAAAGTTATTGATGCGATGGAAAATATTATTTTATTGAAAAATATGTGGTTGAAAATTAGTAGAAAAATAAGAATGAAAATTTTAATATAACTTAAACAGGGCCTTATAATAAGATTTTTAGTTGTAATAAGTTTAGTTTTATTTTATTTTTTATTTTAATATTTTATTTAGAATAATTTTTTTTCCTTTATTGATTAGAGTATGATTTCTAATTTCTTTTTTATTACTATTTTAATTTATTTTCTTTTAGAATTTAGTTTCCTTATATTAATAGAATTATGGAATAGTTTTGTCTATAAATGCAAAAGCACCGTATAATTTTGAACAACAATCAATTATTATTCAATATATATAAGATATGATTGTTCAAATATTGTTTTTATTTATTACATAATTCTTATTACAAGAATTTCGTTTGCGCACCAATTTTGGATGTATTGAAGTCGTTGGTTTTGTAGTTGAATGACATGCTAACGTAAGTTGTTGATATTGTGATTACCAAAGCAGTGAAGAAAGGGAGATTCCTGTCCTGTTTTTGCAGGGATGCTGCATTGATATTGTATTGCAATAAAACATTTTATTGATGGATTCGTTCTCACATATTAATTTTAATTTTTTCTGTAGGTAGATGAGACATTTCTGCTGCACGAGTCACCTTAAATTATGTAGTGAATAGATTGTGTGCCTGAAAATTTCCTTTATACCTCAAGAATTCTGAAAGAAGTTTCGTTCTCGAACCAGTGTACATGCAATGCAAAAATTTACTGCATATTTGCACCTCGGCCAACGAGCTTATGTTGAAGTGAGAGTTAGCTTGCTCGTCGAAGCGTGCAAAATCTGTTATTGGCAAAAACACAATTTAAGGCCTCGGCCACCAAAAGGTATAAAGGCCTCGGACTGAGTCTCGGATATGGGCGAAAGCGTTAGTATGAATTTTAACACAATCAACATAGATTCAATGCAATAAATTCATGTGTGCACAACAAATTGCTTGACAAGTGTGACGAGCACAAAGCTAAACAGACTTTTGGAAATTGGATTTGAAAATTGCACATTGCGGTACCCAGACTAAGCAGTGTACCTTAAAATGGTGAAAAAGCAAGAAAATGGAAGCTCCATTCATTAAACCTCTAAAGTAGGCATGTGAGATCAGACCATAGAGATTAGTAGGGTATGAAGGAGTGGACTATATATCTTGCCCGACACAAGATTTATTATTTGTCTTATCTCTAAACGTGTAGCACTTGGTTTCATTATTTCATCCATACGCGGATTGACCAGAGATAGATATATAACGTAGTCATATCAAAATTCGATGATTCTTCTACATCTTGTCAAGTCATTGCAAAGACTTTACACTGAACTGTCCTACCCAGTCTTTAAGTTTAATTTAACTATTCAGAAAAATGGGATTGCTTTACATACATGGTTGGTTCTTGTTTTGTCATTAAGACGAAAATGTAGATATTTTTGAAGAGGAGGGTGATGAGGAGATTGATTTATTGAATCCTTGAATCAACTAACACCCTATTTCGATGAAACCAAGATTACTCCTGCAATGGATGAGAAAACAATGATTGTAGAGATTCTTGATGCCAAGATGAAAAATGTCCTGCATCCCCAGAGGAACGATGCAATTGGCAAAAGGATCTCAATTCTTACTAAGAATTTCTTGCTAAAGATTAACAGTAAGAATATAGTAAGTACATAAAATCTTTATTATTTGCTTAATTATGTATAACTTCTGCTGTTATAAGGGTGTTCAAAACCAGTCTAATCAAATCTGCATTGAGCATTCAAAATTTAGAAATTGTTTTTTTGCTCACGAAAAACGTTAAATGAAATGTATTAGACTGATGTTGCGTAAGAAGCTTTATAAGGTACTGTCAACACGAAAGTGACACGAGATTAAGAGCATATGCTAGCATTAGTTGACAACTTTTCATACAAACCTTAAAAGTTCAGTTACTACATGTTTTTTCTTAATGATAGGGTACACTTTTTTTTTTTTTAATATAAAAAAGTGAACCGTGTTGGTCAAAAAATGGAAAAAGAAAATCCCACTGGAATTTGGCTAAAAAAAAAAAAAAACATAATTTACACTTTAGCATCCAATAATACTAAAATAGAAATAAACCCCTTCGAGGGTGGCCGAATTGGTGGAGCAGGTGAACACGGAGACCAAAGGTTATGAGTTCGAATCCACTGTCAACACTTCCTCGGTCGAGCCCGTCGCACCATGTTTGCTTAGTGCGGTTTATATCTTCTGTGTAGTTTTCGAACTACTGCACATGAAGCGAGATTTACCCAATACGTACTCACAGATAGCGGTTGCGGATTCTTACATAAAAAAAAAAAAAAAACCCCTATAAAAAAAAATAAAAATAACTTGTACATTAATGCCATAGTTCAAAGAATCGTCTACCTGGAAAACCCTAGTAGGATCACAAATCTATATACCTGCAAGTTGTAGATTTATAGCGGACTAGCGGTTAAGTTTTTCCAGAAACATTGGCCATTCTTGTATGAAGGAATTGTAATTTCAAGTGGGGTTAATTTAAAAACTTCTAATATGCAGCCTGAGCATTGTAACACAATGCAATTCTCACCAAGATTCAAGGCTTCTCGAAAATTCTTGCAGTGACAAGTCGAAGTGAATTAGACGGACTGAATTTTACTTGTCTTTGTAGTCGGAAAGCAATAGGGACAAGTCAAAGTAACGTTTCATGGGAGCCTCATACTTAATTCACATGCACTGGTCTCCTATATCGACATCAAATTCAGGACAGTACGTCTGTCCTCTCTCTTTCTCTTTCCGCTTCAGGGCTCTACCTTATCTCTTACGCGGCTTTGTACACTATATAACCTGGCGAACGTGCAGAGTAAAAGGTCACCGAATCAGTTATTTATTGATAAGAAGAACAAATAGAGGCATGGCAAAGTGTAGAACAAATGGCAAGATAAAGAATGGCATTGAAATGCTTAAAATAGTGGTAGAAAAGCTACAGAAAAGTTTACTCTTAAGCGGGAAGAATTCTTCTGATTTGGATGAATTTGACGAAGAAATGAGGGAGTCGAAGAACTTGCCGAATGATGTGAAGGTGGGACATTTTGCAGTGATTGCAGGGGATGATGATGAATTGAAGAGATTCATTGTACCGTTGAGTTGTTTGACTCATCCATCATTCTTGAGGCTATTGGAGCAAGCTGCTGAAGAGTACGGGTTTGATCATGAAGGTGCACTCACCATTCCTTGCCGGCCAAGCGAGCTCGAACACATACTCGCGGAGCAATGGGTGGAGCAGAGGGATTCTAGGTTTCTTGTCAACTGGCCGCGGGGCTCATGCAGGAAGACAATGCTCAAAAGCTGTTAATTATGTTTATTCCGTCCAAAGATTTCGATTTGTTCTCTAACATCTATTGTACAGAAATCAGCGCCAGGAGTAAAAGGAACAACTATCAATGCTACTATAACATATTATCGATGTTTAATGTTGATATGAAGAGTCTCGAACACAACAAAATCTTCCTAATTTGGCATTTATATATACCAATTCTTAATTTGTGTTTGAAATATATGCTACTTGAGATACAAAATAAATTAGTATGTGATGCATTAATCGTCACAAAAGTCGATTGATGATAAAGTCTACTGGGGCGTCGTGTATTCGGGTTTCTCAAAAGAACAAATTTTGATATTGATTACCATATTAAAAAATCATAAAACTTTATAGTTTGAAATATTCAAAATACTTCAACTAGCTTATTGATGCTAAATCTGGCTTTCAAGCATAATTCAATAATATTATACAGAAGATATAAGGAGGTCAATTGGAGAACAATAATGAAATAAATTAATAGATCAAATAATCACTTAAGAAATTATGTTAGTGATTACCGATAATATCACAGTAGGTGATTCTAATTGAAATCAATATCTTTGGATGATTCAGACATACTTGTCCACTTTAATATCATTGATAATTATCAACACACATTCGTTAACCATCACGACGACCATTATAGACATCAATTCTCTTTGATGCCACCCTCCCTAACAGCATACTTACGATAAAGGGGAGGGGAGGATTTTTTGGCCTTTTTTTTATTCACACGTGTCTCACATGAGCCGCACTCCCATGTGAGTATATTGTTGACCTCAAAAAATGTATAGCTGACGTGACCAACAGATATCAAAATCTCTCACGTCCACGTACGTTGAATCTCAATTCAAATTGAGCCAATTGTTAGTTGAATGGGTTAAGTGTTGGGTAACTTGTTATGCGAGCTTCTATTTCATAAAAAAGAATCAATTATGTATGAGGGATGGATAACATAAATGGTAGGAAGAGAGCATTCAAGAGTCTAAACTTGCATTAGGTTTGAATGGCTCTATGTGTGGGTCTTTATACTTGAGTAAGGCAAATGAGGCATGTTGGATGATGGGGGGCGTGGCTTTGTCAGATTAATTGGGCCTTATCGAGAACGTCAATCACTCAATCAAGGCATTAAATGCTAAGATCTTCGTATCTCGGTTCTAATCCTTACAAGTGGAACGTGACCGTTTTAGATATATAGGGACGGCGGTGACAGTGAGTTGTCTTGTCAATCACTTCACTGCGAGATCTATTGAGGATCTCGCCATTCACCTCGTCCAGACCAGTTCGCACTGGGACCTCATAAAATAGGTCTCCGTGTTGTCTTGTAAATTGTGGGGCCCTTCGTTCGTTTGCCACGTGGCCCATTCGAGACGATTATTTATACTAGCAACATATATGTCAACTTCTTCCCAGCAAAAAGAGTTTAGTTCTATAGACATTTCCTAAACAATAGTAAATTGTGTGTGGGAAACATTGGAAAAACATTAACTTCAATATTGAGACTGAGGTAATATGATATTATTTTGTTATTTCAAAAAAATAGAGGTTCTTGTCACAATGATGTTCTTTTTGAAACGGGACATTTTTCAAAAATATACATAAAGAATTATGCTAAGTATATATTTTATGGTGTACATCTTTTTTTGACGTGTGAAAATTAAAAAATTGTTGGGCGACAGAATGTGCATTTGAAAAAAAAAAAAATTGTCCTATATACACAATATAATGTCAAAAATGATGAATTCGCGTAGCGCATGATTGATACAAAAAGGGACCTCTTTTCAGACTGACCGACCACTACCAGAGAGATAAGAAAGCAGTACGGGAAATTATAAATCCCCGGTGGTCCTATATCTCCATTCTCCAACTCCTACTAGGTTCGTCAACCAGGTATCTCTCTCTCTAATGGCATCTTCTTCGTCACTCACCGTCGCCTTCTCTCTCCTTCGATCAACCATTCATAGAGTCCCACTTTCATCTTCATCCCCCACACTTCTTACTGTCAAACCTAAGGTCCCAAATTGGAACATTCTTTTCTTAAACCAGTATTTTTTTTTTTTTCGGATTTTAGAATTTTTTTTTTTTTATGTGCAGGTATTGAATCAACGTAGAAGATTTATATCAACAGTAATGGCATCCAAAGAGTCAGCCTCCAACAACCCAGGCCTTCAGACTACTACTGATGAGGCCACAAAAAGTTATTTCTTGCAACAAGCCGTAAGATTACTATAACCCTTCTATAAATATCATCATCTTCATTGTTAATTGTTTGTTAATTTCATCGAATGGACTAAATCTTATTATTTTATTCGTCTCTGTTTTATATGTTCTATTATTCTCTGTGTAGTTTTAGGCAACGGTGACCGACCTCCGTATTCTGTGAGGTTGAGCAATTCCCAGAGCCATCTTTGAAATTCCTAATTCCTAATTCCCTATACCTAACCTGCTCTTAGAAATTCAGACTGAATTGACATAAACCAAAAATTCAATAAAATAAAATCACATCATATGCTACCATGTTAGAGTTAGTGCCACTCGACGGATCTGTGAAGGAATTGATCTCATTGAGTCTTTCGCTGGATGAAAGGATGAGTGAATTCAAACATTGAGGACTTGTTTCACATAGCCAATTTCAAATTCATTGGGAACAAAGCCTAATTTGTCTTTGAGGAGTAATAAAATTTTACTGCGCAAAATTTGCAACCCGACATTCAATATGGGAACAATAAGTACATAATTTTATCTATGCATGTATATTGATACCAACATTGTGTTAAATATCCACAAACACACATTTATGGAACTCTTGGTTGATTCAAACTGTATTTTTGGGTTCAGATGATTCGAGTAAAGGACCCCAAAGTCAGCCTTGATTTCTACTCTCGCATAATGGGCATGTCGTAAGTATTCTTAACTTTCACAAAGAAAAAACCCCATTTCTTACTCTTTAGTTTTTGTTGATAACATGATGTATTTATCAGATTTGTTGGCCATTATTTCTTTGTTTCATTTTTTCTTCAAATGCTTATATAATTTTATGCTTCAGTGTGTAAATCCTGTAAGCAATGCTATTTCTATGGGTAATTTTGTAATGCGTATTTGTTTTTGACAGTGCTATGGATTTTTTTGATGTATGTTCAATTGTTAGAATTGTGCTTTTGGTTTAATTGTTAAGGAATTCCATTAGGGTATGTCTTTGATACTTACAATCAATGATTCACAAAGAAGGGATTTTGGATTTGATTTTTGTGTCCTTGTGAATTTCGTCTTAGGAATCTGAGTCCTTGTAAATTTAGGTTTTGCCCTAATTTGTCTAGGGAGCCAGGCTATTAAATTACCATCATAAAAGATAGAAAGAGAGGTTACAGATAATAGATGTGCGATTTTCTCGTGTAAACTTTTTTTAATCATAGGAATGACTGCAGCAACGGAAGAAGACGTAGTCTCACATTGAAGTGAACCTTGTCTATTTTTTATTTCTGCTAATTGATTGCACTAGGTGAAATAGAATTAGGGTTTCTATTCTCAACAATGATAACTTAAAGAATAAGCCTGATTGGTTTAAACCGATAACCCTTACAAATGGGGAAATTGCTAGCTAATGGATAAATCACATCTAGTAAATCGCTAATATTAAACGAAACGTTTTTGCATATTGAGTTTTATATATAGAAAAAAGAACGAATAAAAAACATATATTCAGTAAAATACACCCTTCCCTCTTGCTTTTAAATGACGATTAGATTTCTATATGATATCATCACCAATAGCAATGATTTAAGATCTTCTCTAAACTCTACGACATGGTTTTTTCATAAAATATACAAGAAATCAGATGAAAAATGGAATGGTGGACGAGTTTGATGCAATTCAAGAAGTTCTTGTTCATGTCATTTGATGTAACTGTTAAAATTATGCCTTATTAGAAATAGTATCTGACATTATAGTTATTTGAGTTCATGTTCACTCTGTTGTCAGTATCCATATTTGAGCTAATTATAATAAAATTGTGGAGTTAGTATTGAGATGAACTCATTCAAGTCCATAAAGGGAATCAAGGAAGTATGAAATAAAATGAGTGAATTGTGCCAGCTTCGTACTAGTATCTTAACTGGCAAAATAATGGCTTATTCCTAGATCAAAGAGTCTGACAGCAGAGAACAGGCAGCACCTTCACATCCGAAGGAGCTTCCTCGCCTAAGCACTGACACTCTGTCGGCGTATCGGTGTCTGACACGTATCGGACACCGGTACGTCTCCGAGACACGTCGTGGACGCGTGTCAGATGCCCTTGCAGCGTGTCTAATGTAAAGAAAAACTGAAGAAGGCGGCTGAAAATTGAGTCAATTTGAGGAAGAACTTTTCATGCTACAATTTCAGTCGGCGGCTGAGGAAGAACTGTAAGTGGCGACTGAGGAAGAAGAATAGTAAACCCTAAAGAGAAATGAAGAGGTGGGTCTGTGGATGAATTGTAAATGTAATTATGTAAATATGATGTTGACTTTGAATTACTATTTTACCCTCAATTAAAAAAACAAGAGGTATTTTAAAAGGAGGCAAACTTTTTACCATTTTAATTTACCATATTACCCCCCAATTAAAAACTTGTCTTGTAAATGACGCCAAATTCCCTTTCTTTTCAATTATCCTACACGAAAATTGCAAGAAAAAAAACTCAAAAATTCACTTCAAAAAAATTTAAAAATAAATGTTGAAGATATGGAAAGAATAGTGTATGATTATTTTCCTTAATAGTTGATTAGATAATTATTATGCAATCTTTCCTTTTAGAGTTGTTTATAACCCCATAAATAGGGTATTTTACTTTGTAATAGAAACAAGTTTATTATATACAATTTATAATATTCTTCACATGGTATCAGAGCAGCTTCGATCCTAAACAAATTAATCTTTGAATTTCCTTTCCGGCGAGCGGCCTTGAGCTGCTCGTCAGGTTACCGATGTTTTTTTTCTTTTTTTAATTTTATTTTCGGATGTATCCCTAC
>CAIGRS010273972.1:0-19383 GCA_903798395.1 Fraxinus floribunda
AAGCAGAACTTGGTAACCAAAATTGATAGTACATACTGTCAACCTTTGACACAAAAGAGAACAACTGTACAACACTGCCACAACATAATAATTAATAACAAACTAAACCTTGCTCCCAACAAATTGTTGGTTACACAATTTTTTATCGCCATTCCGTTCATATCATTGCTAGATCTACCGGATGATCTAGAGCATCTAATATAGATCTTTAACAAATATAATAAGCCACATTATAAAACATTGCATTGCTTTTCTGTAAGCCGCAAACCAAACATTAAGTCAAAAAATGAACATATAATAAACCATAAGTAATCTTAAAAAATATCCAAAGATATAACATCAGAATAAACAAACCAACCATTAATATGATTATATAAAAAAAGAAAGGAAAAGGGAAAGGAAAAAAATTAATAACACCTGCCGGGTTTTTTCAGGCTGCTGAAGTTTGCTGCCTTGAAATCTTATTTAGCCCCTGTTTGGCCCACATTTTTTTTTCATTCTCATTCTTCTACTCATTTTCGACCACACATTCTTCAATAAAATAATATTTTTCATCACATCAATAACTTTTCCTTCTTTTTCAACCACATATTCCCTATTAAATCAACAAAAACATGCATTCTTTTGAAAATAATGTGCACCAAACGGGAGCTTAGTAAGATTTAAGATGCTGAAGTGGGGTTGATTAGGTCAAACAAGTAAAAGAATTGATGGGCCCAAGACGTTATTTTATTTGAAAGGGCCAAATAAAAAAAGCCCCTTAATATTCACCTTCAGACTTCCAATAGAAGGGGGAAAAAAATCAAATGTCGGGGCAAAACCGAGGCCACGGCTCACGCACCTCGAGGCGCGAGCCTCATTCAATGAGGCATCTTCCTAAGAAAAATAGAACGAAAATTAGTGCGCCTTACATACTGGAATTATATATCATTGATTCGACAAATACACCACATCTAAGGAAATAGAATTTTTCCTTTTCTTCAATTCTTCTAGGTTGGAAAGCCGTATTAAATCATTGATTTGTTCTATTTCGATTGGTGGAGGATTCCTTATCTCATACTATTTCCAATAATTTCATATTTTTGATAAAAAGAAATAATAACAAACAGCATATTGCTGTTGAATAAAGAAAATTGCAGGTCTCGATGTGTTGGCAGGAATGGACGAAGGAAGAATTTGATAATTAACTGATTTGTGATTTTCTCATTCCATTGAGAATTAAGGGATTCCAGGCAATTCAGAAAATGATGAAGCCCAAACTGAAATTTAAGAAACCAGATGAAGGCCGAGAGAGTAGACTGATTGTGCCTAGAAAATAGTTAAGCAGACAATGTTAAGAATTTCCACCACCGTCTTTTGGTATATTTGCTTGGATAAGGAATCAAAATACCGTCAATAAATTCGGATTCTGATACCAAAATTTAGATGATCTGTTCATAATTTTGCAATATCAGTTTCTATTACCATAAAGCATATAAAGTTACCAAACTTTATTGTGTTGATGCAAGTAAATCAGATTACTTAGTCCAATCCCTGCCCTGCTATAGAAAGGAGACTTCTAAAATAATATATGCATGGATAAAGAAGAAATACCTCAAATGAGGGCAGTGCCAAACCAACACAAGGTTTTGGCATCAGAAAGCTCTCATGTTCAAGGGACTTGATGTTATCATATGTGCATTCTGATACCAGTAGTCGTTTCATGAGTACACAATGTTGCAGAAGCTTAGAGTCTAGGCATAGCCACTTCGACTCTTTCAGTTTGGAGAAACTGTAAAATGCAAACAGGTGCTGCTTTCTTAGATCTTGAATGCAAGAAAGTCTGAACCTCATTGAGGTCTCTGGCAACTGCATGTCAACATTCCTCTGTTCAGTAGGTTGATTGAACACCGTCAGGATGAGGAAGATTAAGGCTACAGCCTGTTTCAGGCAGCCTTCAAACAAGAGAGATCTCACCCCAACAACAGTGTCGACAAAAAGAATCTCCATCATTATAGTAGGTGATACAGTCACCATCGCACCATGTTGAAGCAGTAGCACGGTATGGGAAAGCCAAAAATCTCCATTTCCAAGTAGATATTTCAGGAAAGGCAAAACAGGTATGCATATTTCAAATCTCAATCGTTTAGAAGATACCAATGATGTACTTAATCTGAGGTCACAATCATAATCAATTGAACATGACGGCTTGGTAATATCCACACATCCAGAAGATCTTTTGTAACCTTCTGTAGTCTGCATGCTATTCATACCTGGTGCATGAAGAGTAACCTTACCCTTACAGGTTGAACTTTCACGTGCTTTGCCATGTCTAGAAGCAGAAGAGAACCCTCCGCATTTGTTGCGAAAACGCTTCCTCATATACACTACAGGATTTCTATTTTGGAAGTTACTATGGGTTCCAACACGAGATTTAGCGACCCTTCTCGCAACATCTGAATCATCTGGCAGTGTTAGCTGACTTCCGTCGCTTTCAGAGGATTCCATGTCTTTGTTCTTGTTATCTGATTTGTCAAACCACAGCTGAGAGACCACAGGGAGATGGCCTTGCATGCTTTTCTGTTTCTTCAAAGGGTTAGGTGAAGGTTTGACACGACGAGAAGACCGTGCCAGCCATGATATAATGGGCTCTGAGTCCAAATACGTCCCTACAGAGCTATCATCATCTTCAGCCATGCCTGCTTTACCTTTATGAACAAATTTATCAAATCTGGATGGTTTTTTAGGTTTTGCATTGAGAGGAACCTCACTAGGGAGAAGCAAGAGTTTAAACTTCTCATTTTGAAGATTAATCCATTCCTCATCTTTATCATCATAGTTTATATGATGAAGCTTACTTTCGGAGTCATACTCACTCACAAGGCCATAATACCAAGTTTCATCCAATGGCCAGAAAACTTTGATTCTGCGGTTCAAAACCCAGTATGCATCCAAGTCTCCGGGAAAAATCTCATAGAAATGACGGCGTTTTCTTGAAATGCGCTTCCCTTTGTGCTCTTTCCTTGGTCTAAGGTTCCTGATGTCAGAATGAGCTGATGCAGACTCCACATCACCAGATGAGTTAGCCTCTCGACTAACCGTATCTCGAGCAGAAGAAACCAGACAAGAGAATTCATTAGCACATCGGGACACATCAGATTTGCTCTTTGATGAGAACCCTGTACAGCTTGGATCAAATCGAGATGAAAGCATCCTAGCTGCATTCTGTTCCAGGTTCTCCTCATCATCATTCTCGTCACCATCATCATTTTGAAAATCAATAGCATGATTAGCTGAGACTAAATTACCCAATAAAGGCTCGGTCTTCTTTGATGCATTTCCACTGCTCGGACTGCCAGTGGCCAAATGTTTCCTCTTCCTAATGTTACTCCACCGCTTTTCAGAGGAAACACCACCATTATTTACACCAACACGACAATCTTCTTCCTTAGCTCGTCGAGCTTCTTTCGTCCTGCTCTCCTTGACTTCATCATGGCCGACCCTTCGCTTTACTTTTGAACTAACAACCTTTGCCGCAGAGATGTCTACTACCTTAACTATCTCGTCATCCGGACCACCATCATCTTCGTACTTATTAATTTCAGCACTACATTTTTCAACCCGATCAACAGAATCAGAAATTCCCAGCTCCTTAGTATCCTGATTCCTTTCAAACTTTTTCCGCCCCACCAAACCACGTGGACGTCTTGGAATCTTAAAAATGTTGGCTTTTTCGCCCAATGCAAGCGAAATGTCATTCAATCCATTAGTGTCACTGCTGGATTTTGCTTTCAATTCCAACTCAGGTGTCACCTCAATGACATGTTCCTTCCTCTTTTTAGCCTGGGGATCAAAATGACTCAAAGGCACCTCCTTTCTACTCTTCCTCTTCTTCTTCTTCTTGTTAACATCTTCGCAGTGGTTTTCTTCAAAAAAATCCTTTTTACTCCGTACCTCTTTGGAAACCCCAGATTTATAGAGGCTTTGAAGATCTAAAGATCTGCTCTTCCTGGGAATTTTAACACCTGCAGAATTTTCTATGCTATTTTCCATCAACAATCCCTCAATCTAATCACCCCAAAACAATAGCCCCAAATTTCATCTCCCATCCAGATCTGTCGGCAAAACCACATATAAAATCAATAATCAACCAAAAATACAGCCAATTTTCAATATAACTCAAGATAACCACAAAACTAAAGAATTCCAACTGATTCCACAGCAAAAGATCAAATGACACTAAATAAAACTAAAAAATCACATATAAACATAACTGACACATAAAAATACTATTTGTATAATACATTTGATCTTACCCGTCCTGGAAATTAACGAAACAACGAAGATGAAGCAGTGAGATCCAGCATGCGAGAGAGATTTGATAAAGCAGGTGAGGAGGAGAATAGTTTTCGTATGAAACCCTAATTTGATTTAAGATTTTGCAATTTTTTTTCTTTTTCAAAAAATTGATATTTTTTTAGAGAGAGAAAGAGAGCTAGGGTTTGTTTTTCTAAGAGGCACGGAAGAGCCAAGGGTTTATTAGAATTTCAAGGCGAGAAAAATGAGAAATACGGTAAAAATAGTTACATAGCGTGTCGTATTTTCAGCCGTTTGATTTTAACTCTACGGCAAGGATTGGATGCGTGGGTTGTTGGAACCCTAACAGAAAGAAATAAAAGTCGATCATTAGAATAGATCCGACGGTTGTAATATAAATAGTGAAAAAGTGGACGATCCGATTAGATTACTTAGTTTCGAAATTGTTCGATGTATAAGAGGTGTAAATTTACAGATCTGAATAACCTTTTGGGGATTGTGAATTGGACGTGGAATTTGGTAAAACTACGTAAATGCCATTACGACTGTAAAATAGAGAAAAAAAAAATTGACGCGCTGGTAGATTAGCTTTTCATACTTGCTCTATTTTCTGCCACGTTAGGTCGGTTTGGTCGTGATTCGTATATTTTTTCAGAGGGTCTATGTAATATATGTAAGAAAACAAAATTTTAATGACGCTTGCTTATAATGTAGGTAGTGACGTCAAACTAGGAAGAAAAAAAAAGATTGAAATAAATGAAAGACCGAGAGAGTTTGAGACGAACCGAAAACGAACACGTGAATACTTGAAATAAATGTCGCACAAAGATTTGATAGAGTCGAGTCCGTGATAATACTCTAAAAATAAAGTCAAGATAGACCGAATGGTAAATGAACGTATGAACACATATTACACTATTTATCACAGATTCGACTCTTTCACATATGCACGTGACACTTATTCTTGGTAAAATGCTTAGCAAAATTATCGCCTATAATAGCACTGAGGTTCCACTCAGTTAACCCACGAATTTGCACAATGCCCACAAAGAAAGATAAATGCAACAATGTAAATGAACACAGAATTTACGTGTAAATACCCAGCTTATTCATTAAATACAAGAACACGGATAAATGTTGAAGAAACACTACAACTCTTTGTCTCATGAGTCCAAAACCTTCAAAATATATAAGGTCAAAATTCGTGTGCAAATAACACCCTTAACTGCAAAAGAAATAAACCAACCCACCAGGTCTAAAACAGCTAGAAAACTACCTCCCACTACTTTTCTCATCAATTGTCCAAATCAAGCACTGTGTTAAACATGTCCTTGATTTGGACAATCGAATTTGTGGATTAGATCACGCTAATAGCAAGTTAAATCCGTCCCATGCCTGGCCAATTTTTGCCAATACACAACACTTTGACATCGGTCAAATTGAAACATCACGCTTATAAATTGAAACTTATATTTTCCTTATTCCGAAATCCGAAGTGTGCACCATCAACGCACATGTCCGCAAAATCCTGACATGAGTGCAAGACGTATCCATGTCATTGCACTTGCCAACCATTAAGAGGCTGACAATTAAATAGGGAAAGTCGCTCGTTGATAGGTTTGTTTCAGTTTGTGTCTGAGCCGAATTGAACAATTGCATGAACCGAGTCATACTTTGGTTGAATAAGTTGAGTAGCTCAGTTCGTTTCACTTAACACCCTTAGATGTACAATTGAAATAAACACGTCTCATATTTTCCAAATTTGTTCCAATTGAAATAAACACGTCTCATGTTTTCCAAATTTGTTCCAATTGAAATAAAAACATATATATCAAGTACAATATTATTTAAATTGTATTGAAGAAACAGGAAAATAATATTTAACTTGGAATTGTAGCGAAAATGATTTTTTTATTCGCACTGTATTCATTATTACGTACATTTAAAGTGGAGTGATGATATTTAACACCACCGATGTTATTGGTGACAATGAGTGTCATTAAATGGAAGATTCAATTAAACGAATCAAATGATTTACATTTAATCGAATAATATCACGTAATGTCATATAAAGTGGTGCTAGATAATGTTAATTTGTTAATTCGTTAAGTGTTTATGAATTAAAGATAACTTTTGCAATATCTTCTCTAGATGTATTTTTGAAAATTAAATTATTTTCTAAAATTTACAATGCCCATGGAGTTACCTTAAAATTGGTTGGGACGGGATTGAATCATTTTCTAAATGCCTACGCGTTAACATAATCAATCAGAAGGTTTATGTCGCTCATTGATTGATTTGATTCAGCTTGTGTATGAACCAAATTGAAAAATTGCATGAATCGAGCCATACTTTGGCTGAGCAAGTTGAGCATCTCGGTTCGTTTTCATTTAACACACTTAAATACAATTGTGTGTTCTAATTAACATCCCTAATTACAATTGAAATAAATATGTCTCATATTTTCCAAATTTGTTCCAATTGAAATAAAACATACATATCAAGTACAATATTATTTACATTTTATTGAAGAAACAAGAAAATAATATTTCACTTGGAATTGTAGTGAAAATGATTTTTTTTTATTTACAGTGTATTCATTATGACGTACATATAAAGTAAAATAATGGTATTTAGGCCATGTTTGACATCCATTATCTGCCTCATTCTCATTTTTTTCTCTTATTTCATTTCAACCACACATTCTTCTAATAAAATAATATTACATACAAATCTAAAACTTTTCATAATTTTTTCACTACATATTCTCCCATTAATCACTATTCTAAAAAAATTTATCTTAAAAAAATGGGTGTCAAACGCGTATCATTGACGTTACGACGTTAATTTAGATAACAATGTGTCATTAAATAAAAAAATATAATTAAATGAATCAAAGAATTTACATTTATAATTCTACATATCTTACGTCATATAAATGGAGTTAGATATCTGTGAAGTGTTCAAGAATTAAGAATATCTTTTGCAGTATCTTCTCCAAACNGTATCATTGACGTTACGACGTTAATTTAGATAACAATGTGTCATTAAATAAAAAAATATAATTAAATGAATCAAAGAATTTACATTTATAATTCTACATATCTTACGTCATATAAATGGAGTTAGATATCTGTGAAGTGTTCAAGAATTAAGAATATCTTTTGCAGTATCTTCTCCAAACGTAATTTTTGAAAATTAGATGGGATTGAATCATTTTCTAAATTGGTAATCAAATCTGTAGGGTTCGCCATTTATGAAGAAACTACAGGTATATATAAACCCTCGTTTCCTCTCTCACGTTATCTACTACAGCCCCCTTCACCACCTACTCTCTCTACATCAGCGCGCATCTATTTATAACTGATACACACAGTTACAAATACTGTTCCTTTACAGTTCCAAACCATAGCCCTTCCGTGTATCTGAAACCCTAATTTTCTGTTAACCCCAGTAGCCTCCGTCGCACCCTCAATCCGTCGATGACTCGGGGAAGCTACAAGTCAATAAATAAATACTTTCTTCGAAATTAGGTATTTCTAAAATTCATTTTGAATTTTTTTTTAAATAAACAATCATTTTCCATAATTTTTGAATTCCCATTTCCGATTTAATTGAAATTGTGTCAGAACCGTTTCTGATATTCGGGTCGTTTACATCTGGGGCGCGAGACTTACGTGGAAATCCAGATTTACACCTTTTTATAATCAAGGGTTTCTCCAATCTCAGTCGAGGAGTTGTGGGGGTTAGGGTTTGTTCATTATTGTCGCAGTAGTTTTCACACTTGAACCGGTTTCAAACTATTATGAGTATGTTTTCAACTTCTCATTCATCATATTTTTTTTACAGTTTTTTGAAATTGTATTTTTTCTAGAATGGAGTTGGAAAAGAAGGAAAAGTTTTCAAGTGTAATATTATTTTATTGGAGAATGTGTAGGTGAAGAAAAATAGAGAAAAATGTATTATAATTTTAATGAAAGTCAAATTGGGGCATTATTTTCTCCAAAATGGGCTCAAACAGAGGGCCTAATAAAAGGAAAGGGATTCCATTTTATAAAAGAAAAAACTAGAAGCAGAGAGATAAATGAAGAAAGGGATAAACGGGAAAAAAAGGAAAGAAAGAGAAAGGAAGGAAGGGAAGAAAGTAAAAGAGAAGAAGAGGAGGAATAAGTAGAAGAAGAAAGGAGTGGCCGGTTTGGAGATGGGAAATGATGGCTAAACACTGATTGAGGTAGGGTTCTTCAATTTCTCTTTTAATTTAGAGAGGTAAGTATAAGAATGTTGAATTATTTCTTTTAGGCTTTATGATATGAAAATTTGTCTATTTTCGAAGTTCAGCAAGAATGTATTTGAGTAATTTAGAATACTATTACAAAGAAATTCTTTTAGGGTTTATGAAAATTTGTCTATTTTCGAAGTTTAGCAAGAATGTGTTTTGAGTAATTTAAGAATACAATAGCAAAGAAATACGAATATGGAAAGATTTATGTTGAAGTACAAGAGAAATGAAATGGGTTTGTAAATTAGGGTCTCAATCTCTAAATCTCCTGGGGGTTGATGATACCAAACCCTTGATTATGATGTATTAGAGTTGGACAAGGACTTGAGGTTAGATTTTGCTTAATTTACCTCATTTTCTTCCAGTTTTCCGACTAATTCCTACACAGGTGGTATTTTTAAAATTCTTCCCAGAAAGTGCTATTTCCGTTGGTGGTTTCGGTGGCACTTTCCAGTATACAGAAACTGGTGCCACATTTCAATAGTCTTGAAATACAGTGCTGGTTTTGGTGATCTTTTGATTTTCTTGGATTTTTTAGTATGAAAACCAAATTAAGTGTTAAATATTGAGGATTAGGTGTTAAAATAACTTATATTAAGGTGGATATGTTATTAGCGACCCACCCTAATTGGGACTATGACATTGAAAATAACACTCCCAGTTCTTATTAGTAAATCCTTATTTCTAATGATAGGAAAAATGCTTGAGGCATCTTTTTGAAGGGATATGATCTATTGGGGCGAGTGCATGATATCATACTTTATATTTGAAGGCGAGGATGTGATGGGAAGATTGAAACCACTATTGGTCTATAACTTGGTGAGTGGAAAAAACTTAAATGTTTTCAAATATTGGTAAATTAGTTAAATATTACATTACGTGCGACTGTGGATTATTTGTTCAATTACATTATTATTATGAAAGTTTCTTTCACCATCATGATATATGTGGAGTTTGTAAAGATTGTATATGGGTTACTTATGAAATGTGATATTTAAATCGACCAGAAAAGTACTTGTGATTATATACTTCTTCTAGTTCACATAGGGGCGTTGTCAATGTTCTATGATTCACAGAGGGGCCTTGACTGTGTTCTAGAATTGATTATTAGAGTTCTTCGAGATCCACTTTCGTTCACGGAGGCGGCCTAAGGCCCGTGGCAAAAGTGCTTAGCCCGATGGGCAATCGACGCGCGTATGACTAGATTACAAATTTTCGTCAATTTTTGGCGGATTTTTCAGTGCATTTTGATAGGATGAGATTATAGTATGGATATCAATTGATAATTACATCATGATTATGAGATGATATTTTTCAATATTATGAGAATGTCTCACTTAGTTATAATTATATGATGTTACCCTGTGAATTATTAAATGATATGAACTCGATTTTCGATAAATATAAACAAATAAGAAAGTATAAATATTTTCAAAATTCTCTCCACTTTCCGAGCTATCAACTCATATATTTTTTACGATTTTTCTTACATGTAGCAATTGGTTTTTGATAACTTGAGGCGTCTGATGATTTAAGAGTTATAATCACATGACATATTAAGTGATATGATTTATTTTGATAAAGCACGAAGTAATTGTTTTGCGCTCATTCCATTATTTTTTTCACGAGCATTCTATTTTGATGCATATTTAGTAGTAATTCATAATCAGCCTTGGTGGTGGTGGATCTGGTGTCTAGTCAGTATCTATCCTCGGCGCACGTTATGTTTTGAGTTCACTAGGGTGATTTGGGACGGGTTGTGTCGTCGTCTTACTTGCCCTCTCTCTCAAGAGCACACAGGCACAAAGAGAGACCTTTGAGTAGGGTTACTGATCAATGAAGTGTCATTGTTAGCAAAGGTAACGATTGGAAAACTTAAATTTCAAACTTGAAAATGCTTAGCGTTAATTCTTAATATAGAATTCTACAATTGATGTGCATTAAACAAATCTAGTTATAGTTCATGTTAGTGTCCTCGTGAAATTTTAGATATTATGTTCTAGATATGATGAATAGGTGCAAATCAAAGAATTGCTGGATTCAGTCCCGAGTTATGAGGGAACCCTCCCCCTTTTTAATATTGTTTTGGGTTTCTTATATAACATTCACACAAATTTATTGATTTTGACTAAAAGTAGGACTTGATTTTTATTTTTTATTTTTTGGCTTTATTGGGTTTTTATTTTAATTTCTTTTTTGAGGGTTGATATGGGGATTTGTTCTTCTGTGATGTGTGGACTAAAATAATTAAAATGCGGATTGCCCCCAGGTGACGGAAGCTGTTTGCCATAAATAATACTCACTTTTACAACTTGCCAAGCCCACATTGGACTTTTAATTGGCTATGCAAGCTCGACTATGTTATATCAACCAATTTCATGCGCATTTGGCAGCATAGAATTCGGAGGTGGGAAGAACTACAATATTGAAGTCCTGTGTCTTCTAACTAAACAAATGTGGGATTGCTCTACGCATGGTGACTCCTATTGTTAAAGAGTAGCTGGTGATAAATTCCTGTAGTTTCTTTAATTTTGAACTTAGCATATTGCATTGCATGGAATTTCAGCTGATTTCTGAGTGGGCGTTCTCGTTGTTTGTTAATTTTGGGTTAGTGAGAACTCAGAAGTCGTCGTCCCAAAAATGTGTAGGTAATGTAAATTTTTTCAACCGACACCAGGTTCTCACAATTGGCAGGTTTGTGGGTCTGATTTTGGAGTAGATGTGAAGAATGTTCGACAGATTATCGACTAAATTGTTGAATATAACTATAGCTTCCCTTTGCAGAACTAAACAGTTGGAGAAAGCAGAAGCTGCTATAATTGATGGTATTAGATTGGGCATACTACCGGATGTGGTGACTTACAATACTCTCATTACTGGATATTGTCGAATTGTTGGGTTTGATGCAGGCTACTCTATTCTTCACAGAATGAAAGAAGCTGGGGTAAACCCGGATGTTGTTACATATAATTCTTTGATGGCTGGTGCCAACAGGCAAAGCTCATTATTTCAATGCTTTGATCTGCTTGAAGAGATGCTCAATATGGAAATTGTTCCTGACTTGTGGAGTTATAATACACTGATGCATTGCTTTTTCAGATCAGGAAAACCAGATGAGGCTTACAGGGTTTTCCACAAGATCATTCTTCAGAGTATCTCCCCATGTCAAACCACGTATAATACCTTGATTAATGGACTCTGCAGGAACGGATACATAAGTAATGCCCTTTCCTTATTTAGAAATTTGCAGAGTTATGGATATAATCCTGAGATAGTGACATACAACATTCTGATTAATAGACTATTTAAGTCTGGAGAGTTCAGGTCAGCAATGAAACTTTTTGATGAGCTTAGAGATTCAGGTTATGTCCCGAATGCCATTACTTATACTACAGTGATGAAATACTGTTTCAGACGTAAGTACTTCAATAAAGGGTTGGAATTTTTCTTTGAGATGAAGAGTAGAGGTTATACATATGATGCATTTGCCTATTGTACAGTTGTTGGTGCTTTACTTAAGTCGGGTAGGATACAAGATGCTAATAAATGCATGACAGACATGATTAAGAATGGGTATGAGCTTGATGTAGTGTCTTATAACACCTTTATCAATTTGTATTGTAAGGAAGGTAGATTAGAAGATGCCTACCAATTGCTGGATACGGTAGAAAAAGAAGGATTGGAATTCGATAAGTATACTCATACTATCTTGATTGATGGTCTGTGCAAGGCAGGAAATATTGACGGTGCCAAAAGGCATTTAAACTATATGAAAATGATGGGATTTGATTGCTTAGTTGCTTTGAATTGCTTTATTAACGGTCTGTGTGAAGTTGGTCAAATTGATTATGCATTGAAAATCTTTCAGTCTATGGATGTAAAGGATTCATTTACCTACTCTTCCTTGATCCAAAATCTTTGCAGGGCTAGGAGGTTCCATGAAGCATCTAAACTCCTACTATCTTGTATTAGAACTGGGATGAGAATTCTTAGATCAGACCAAAGGGCAGTTGTTAATGGTCTTAATCTTTCAGGCTTCAGAAATGATGCTGTGAAACTTGCAATGGAAATTCAAATGGCCAAGTTATTGCATTGTTGATTTTTCATTGCCAATTAAGTATGCATTAACAGATGTTCACTGTTAAAAAAAAAAAAATCCACCTCGATGCACATTTCTAGTTGATTTGAGTACCAGTCCTCTATATGCAAAGTACATATTTAAACTCTGGAAGCACATCTCATTATCATTGACGTCATTTTACAACATTCGCTCCTGTAATATTTGGTGCATGCTGAGGGTTATTACGTGGAACATACTCCAATTTGTGGAAGAAGTGTTGTGCCAGATTTTTCAGTTAAGACGTTGGAGTTTGTTTATATCTCCAAGCAAGACATCTTTTTGGTTTATTTAATATCTCCAAGGAAGACTTGTCATTTTGCGGTTTATGGAGTGCTAGGGTTGGGAGCAGATCATATTTTGAGAGCATTGGTGAATTACTAACTAATGGTAAGATATCTTTCTTAACAGGAGTAAATAACACCAAAATAACCGTTGTAACAGCAACTAAAATGAGTTCTAAACATGTTTATCCTGTTGATTTTTGCTTGTTGCTCTCTATAATTTTTTCTATATTTCTGTAGAAAAACAGGAATAACGCTGGCTTATGATTACTGTTATATGAGTACCCTTCATTAGATAGATGCTATGACCACTTGAGGCCGAAAGAGGGCTACTGTACTGAACTTTCATAAATTCCCTTTTTGTCATTGAGGATTCTTTGAACTTTGGCAAAGATGATGTGTAAATCTGATTGTAGTTTGATTTGATCTATGCAGTCCCAAAGCTCTCTTAACAAGTCCCCTGCATTTCAGGAGAAGTTTGTTCTAGTTTATTAATTATTTGGTGTTTGTGGACTGAATAAATAAGAATCCTTTGCAAGACATTTAATAAACAAAATAGAAATTAGAGGAATGCCTCCACATTAATTTTCGAGGTTTTCTTCAAAGATGATTCATTCTGTAGGAGTGTGGAGCAGCCTGCCATTTTTGTAAGCTATGCTCAATCAATGAATTTTTAAGTTGTATGCTGCTATCCTCGTAGCTGATTGTCAAATTTTGAAACTTTCATGTTAAATACACACCTGAAATTTATTGGGAATATTGCATAGTTTATCATTGTTATTATATGATAAATGCTGTAAGCTTTAGCCTTTAGGCCCTTCAAGTTTTCATAATCATTGTGATTACATTTGCAGGATGCCCCAAGCAAATTATGTTGGATGGCTAAAGTTGATGGAGGTTGTTGAACTGACCTGCTTCAGGTACTATTCTATGCAGTAGTTTCCTGTTGCATGTAGCCTGGATCGTATTGGCTCGGCTGATTGAAATTTAACTGTCCCAAGTGTGGTAGGAAATGCAAATCGTTTAAATTTTCGACCTCGGTGTGGAGTCCGTGACCATCTCCCATAAGTAGAGCCATGTCTAGACATCAAAGATTCATAAATGGCCAGGTTGAATTTTCTATCCAGGGTGAAATCGACTCTCTGTTGCCAACTTTCTGAATAGGCATCAAGGGGCTGCTGTTTATACTCGAATATTACAATCGCGATAAGACGTATCCGGCATATTGCTGGTCAGCACATCATGAATTTAAAGTGGAAAAAGAATCTTACATCTTGGACGGCATATTGTTGGCACATCTCAATATTTGGATATGCTGATTGTGCGCTCACATATCTTTGTTACAGCCGCCATGGCATGCTTGGACATTACAAGACATATTGAAGCTAAAATCTGCTACCGAAGATTATTAATTTATTAGCATATCTCAATCTCGATTCTTGCTGCTGCTGTTTGTGTACTCCCACACCCGGGTTACAATCACGGCCATACATTATTGGCATGTTTTGTAAGGTGCAACAATAATAAAGGATAAAATGAAGTTAAAATCCTGGATGGAGATAATTGGCTTACAGAAATTTTCTTTATAGCTTTGCTTGATGGACGGTGATCCAACTTTTATTAGACATGAAAGTGAGCTTATTAGATGTGCAAGTGAATTTATGGATGTTCTTACATTATTGGAGATGAGTAATTAGCGTCCATTTGATATGAATCTTGTTGCTTTTGCTTATTGTAGAAGAATTTCATGCGAAAGTTATTTTAGGTGAGCTTCATTTAAAAGCTCTTTTAGTTCGTCAAAATATTTCTAGAAAAACATTCAGACGTATGCGAAAGTTGATTCTTAGTCTCCAAAACAATTTTTGATTTTTTAAACCTTTTGTCAAAGGAATAGTCTATTTGTACCTATTTTTTTACATAATGAGTTACTTAATTGGCAAGTGGCGCCCCCCTATTGGGTGAGCGGCTGACCCTCAGTCGCCCATCGAATAGGGGACGCTACTTGTCAATTAGGTAACCCATTATGTAAAAAATTAGGTACATCAAGCATAACTCTTTGTCAAATAGGTACTAAATTGTATTTTATTTGTCAATTCCCACGAGGTGAAATGAAATGGATTTGGGGTGCAGCCTTGTAGGGGTTTGGGGGTGCTTAATTGATAAGGTGTGTTTGGTTGATTTGAAAATTCATGTGTACATTTGGTTTGACATCTAGACAATATTAATGGTCACATCACTATTCCGTCTTCCAAGTAGATAGATCTATGGACAGAATCCATCCAGTGGCTGATGGAGTGCAACGGGCCTAAGTTCAGTGGCCACTGGGACGATTTTTTAAGTTGTGTGAGTAAATCGTGAGAAAGTGTAAAGTTGAGTGGCCAGTGAAACATTTAATTCCTAATACCGACACATAAATATACCTTACGGTGCAATTCGCGCTAATTTTGTTTTATCTGCTTTGTGTTCGGATGAATTTTATATCCTTTTCGCAGATCTAGGGTTTGAGATCTGGTTCTGATCTGTAATTTTCGTGAATCCAAGGGCTATACTACTCAATCTCGTTTTAGTTCTTTTTGTTTTTGGTGTTTATGTTGTTGTGGTGTAACGAATTCATTTGAGAAAATGCGGGGGAAAGGTGCGAATGCGTCGATTAGGGATCGGACGCAGGAGTTTCTGGGCATAGCGGAGAGAGTAAAGAAGTCACACTCCTCTCAAAATGGGCCAAGCAGCAGCGGTTCGAAACCGCAGGAACCGCAGACCATGGCGATGCAGTCGGAATTTAATCGTAAGGCGTCCAAGATCGGGCTCGGGATTCACCAGACCTCTCAGAAACTATCTAAGCTCGCGAAATGTAAGTAATTGTTTTCTCTTCTTCTAGTTATAGTTCGGATAATGGCAGAATGAAAGATAATTTATCATTATTTCGTCGGGTTTTGGGGGTTTATAGGAGCTGCTTGACGTTATGCTTTTGCAGAATTCTTTGAATTGGATGTCTATGATTATAATTCGCTGGTAAAATGTTTAATATTTATCTGTGTATGCGAGCATCATGCACGATGTGCTGAAGTCAATTTTTAAAACGGCGCTAGAATTAGATTTGTTGTATTAAGGACAGGTCGCATTGATGACCAAAAAAACACTGGTTGAAATCCAAAATCAGATTGTTAAGTGCTTACAATGCCAATGCCAATAGGCTATCTCTTTTTTCCGGCATCTTTTTGGTGGTAACCCCACTTTTGAAAGAAATTTTTGGATAATATAGGAATGGTTTTCTTTTCTTAGAAACTACCACACGAAGACTGGGAAGCCTCAGTGTGCCGTCATTACTAAGGTGTTTTTCTTTCGTGAGGCGAGGTTTAAGCTCGTGGCATTTTGAGGCATAAATCTTACTGTAAACCAGAAAAATGTCAAAAAAAAGTAATAAAAAGTAAAATAAGCTCATAATAAATCACAAGCGATTTTCAAAATTCATAATATAATTATTTAAAGTGTGCAAAGAAAAAAAAAATCTATAGAGAGAAAAAAATATTATTTTAGTTGGTAGGGCAGTCGGCTATTCCCAAAGTGGGGCAGTTGACTTTTTCCAAGTGGGTCTATGAGAAACAATTTTTTTTAATGTTTTAGTGGGCAATAGGATATTCCCAAAATGGATCAATCTGAATTTCATGTTTGTGGGCCACAATTAAAGCAAAGAATATAATTATGAAGAATTAGGAGCATACCTCTCACAAGCCTTGAGGCGGTGCTTTGAGGTATACGCCTCATACATCTGAGGCATACGTCTCTCAAAAAACTTCCTGACAATCATTGGCATTTTTTGCTTGCCTCACTCCGAGTCGGTCCTCAATTGGGTTTGTTATGGTTATAGTTACATTCATCGAAAGTTAAGTATTATAGTTGAAGAATTTGATTCTTCCCAATTTGTAGGTAAGATAGATGCTGACATCATGAGACTTTGTTGATTTTTACCATATCTTTTGTGTTTGGTTTCTCCAAATATGCATTTTGATCTTCTACCAATGAGCTCCGATATCTCGATACTTCTTCTTCTTCTTTGTTTTTTTTTTTATGGGAGAGAAGGTTATATCGTTTTTAGGCCTCTTACCTTAGCAGAATGGGGCTTTGTCTTTGCCCTCTACCCTAGTATATTGATTTGCAAAAACTGTACAAAGGAGGGGGACTTTAATGAAACTTTTCTCCATGGAAATATAAAACTTTAAGGAAAGCAACCTAGTCTATACTCAAGTTATATTTGCGGGTAAAAGAAAAAGGAACAAGAAATTGTTGATAAAAAATGGATTTGAGTGATGACTTTAAAAACTAAACTTACCAACATTACCAAAATTGAACAGAGTAACTGCAAAGCACCACAAAAATTATAATAAAAACGCCAACAAACTTGGACAAAGTAACACCAAGAAAGTGAAAAGTAAAGTCGAGACAAGAGTTGAACCCTTTGTCCTTAAGTCGAATTTTCCCTGCAACGGCACCCACAAGTGATGGCAAAACTCTCAAAACTCAGCAACTTTTGTCAAGGGTCGCAGTTTTTGCCGTCGCTCGAGTGTAAAAAACAAAAAACCCATTGCTCGAGCACTAGGCGAGTGGTGGAGTAGACAATTCTTAGCTAGTTTTCCTCTCTTTCCTTTCCTTTCCAACTTTGGACTGCAATTTCTCATTAATCCAGAATTGATTTTGAGATTCCAAATATAACAGAACAATCTACTAAGTAGAACAAGTTAGTCTATTTATTTCCATAATTTGACTATTGGATCAAGTCCGAATATTTGGCCGAAATTGACACGAAAGTCATTTTTCCATGATTTTATACTTGACCAATTCCAATAGAAACTAAGGTCAGTTACATCCTTATGTTTGGAAAGCCTCATTTATCCAGTGACCAGTCTTAGCAATCTATTAATCTCAGCAGTTAACTCCTGTTATTGAAAAAGCTTGAACTTTTGATCTTTGTACCCCTATTAGCTAAATGGTCGGCACTGTATTCCCTTCTTGCCAAATATGGAAAAACTGAATGTTGAGCCTACTCTCCAGTTGGGGATTTCTTCTAAATAGTATTGAACTTACCTAGGTCCATCGAAAGCTTTTGCTCTTTGTACCTCATAGTAGCTAAATGTTAGGCTAATGTATTGCCTTCTTGGCAAATATGGGAAAACCGAATGTTTACCTACTCCCCCAGTGGTGGATTTCTTTTGGACTTGCCGAGGTCCATCTGTGCCTGTCTCTTTGCGTTGAAGGTTTTAAAATGAATCAATCTCAGCCCCATATTTGTGCCAAATTGATTGCTTAGCTTAAGACCTGTACATAGGGCTCTAATTTCTGCCTCCAAAGAAGAACATGACCATAAAAGTCCTAATATGCAAGGAGAACTTTACCTACGTGATTTCTGATTACCCCCCACCTGCAGCTAGATTTGAGTTCCCTAGGAGTTTAGTTTGACAACACCCAAGAGAGGGTTTCTTCCAATAGGCTAAATTTGGTTGAATTTTGTAAGACTTAAGGCTGTCTGTGAGAATTCCTGCGTCTCCAAGGATTTATAGTAAATGGAATACTCTTTTAAGAACCCTCCTTGATTGCACTCTACATTTTGTACTTGGCATTGTTTCTTTCTAACCAAGAAGCCAAAAAAGCAAAACTGGGATGACAGCTGGGGATGATCCAGGTCTAAATCCACGCAGGTAAATCACCAATATTTATATAGCATTATAGGCCTTTGGAACAAGGGTGGTTGATGTTACACTTGGTGCAGAGGGCATCCCATGCCTGTTTTGCAATTGGACCATGTTCAATTCTCTCAATACTGACGCTGAAATATAACTGATGCTAATTCTGCCTCTTGCTTATGCAAGTATGCACAAATATACAAGTTGTATGAGACTGACTGCATAATTGCATGGGTATCATGTGTTGTGATGCTCGGACCTTTCTTATTGATCGGCATACCTGGGTCAACACAACACGGGTACGAGTACGGATACGAAATACTGGTCGGACGCAACAAATTTCAACCGGACATGGCCAGAGGCGGAACCTGCTGAACTGCCGCCAGAATCGCCATTTGTTGGAGACTCCAGTCGTGTAGGAAAAAAGAAGAAGAAAAGAAGAGGAAGGAGGAGGAGGGGTGTTGGACCTAGCCTTTTTTTTGTTTTAAGTTTTGGGCTTTAAAACATTGCTGTTTTTTTTTTAAATATTGCTTTTTTTTTGTTTAAAAAAAAATTCTCCATTGTGGTTAAAGTATATTTACAGTCTTACAGCCTTATTGGTTGGGTTTATTCATCTTTTTCTTCGAATTTTACAGACTTATTGGTTGAGCAAATGACACGATGTTTATTATATCTTAATTATGCTTTTGGTTTTTCTAATCTAGATAAGATCATTTTAGTTTAAAAAAA
>CAIGRS010273977.1:0-35432 GCA_903798395.1 Fraxinus floribunda
TGTTCAAGAACTTTTCTTTGACAAACAGGAAAAGGGAGAACTTGCAAAAGTGACTTTTCAATACATATGTTCGCATTGTGATTATCCAACTCAAGATAGTTTCTTTTGTACCCATGCATTTGATCATTATTCCTTCCAAATATTCCATTCAATATATGCTCGAATTTATTTCTCTAAATTTATGTTCGACAACTCAAAGTCAAACGAGATTATTGTGTTTACATTCATCTAGTTATTTTTGCTCTACTTTTAATGTTAGGGACAACAAGAGGGCGATTATTTTCACTCCCGTCTCATAGGGTAATTTTGTAAACTTATCCCATCCCACACCTAGTTAAAACAGGATGGGTTGGGGAGGGTCCCTGCCCCATTTATTTATTTATTTATTTTTTGGTTTTTTATTTTATTTTATGTTTTTAGTTATTAAATATTATTGCTTTTTATTTTTTTCAATTTGTGAAGAATAACTTATAATTTCTTTAAAAATGATGATAAATCTTTTATTTTTGTTTGATAAAAAATTTAAATTTAAATTTAAAATTAACTTTAAACGGGGAGATAGCAGAAATGGACTATGTTTCTCGTACACATCATGTACCCGCTTTGGGACAATGACCCTAGTCTCGTCTGTGTCCCGTTCCATTTGGAGCAGGTTCCTACAAGTATTAGATTGAACGAATTTTTTTGATATCCTTATTTAGCATCTATCTAGTCCTTGAAATTGAAATGAAGAAAAAAAAAATTGCTTTTTTCTCAAAAAGGCGACAGGGTTTCAATGGGTAGTAAAAAAACAGTAGGATGCGCTTTCGTTAAAAGTGGCTGTTAGATCCGATAAGGAAGTCAGTGCTTTTTCTTTTTCTCCCTCTGATGCCGGCAGATCACTTCCAAGATTAAAGTTATTGATTCCATGGTTGATGCGAAATCGGTGCATTTGCACCCTATTTTTCACTATATAAGCAAAGTTGTCTAAAAATTTTGGAGCAGTCATCATTTTTTTCATGCATGAATTACTGGAAAAGGCCATCGAGAAGAATGGATGAATT
This sequence comes from Fraxinus floribunda, assembly GCA_903798395.1. Taxonomy (NCBI): domain Eukaryota; kingdom Viridiplantae; phylum Streptophyta; class Magnoliopsida; order Lamiales; family Oleaceae; genus Fraxinus; species Fraxinus floribunda. The sequence goes on from CAIGRS010273977.1 coordinate 1,044, forward strand.
ACTAAGGATACACACAAGTCATTATATTGTCTAGCTTAATTTTCTTGGTAATCAATCCGCAAAAATTGTCAATATGCGGCTAATATAACATCCATTTACATTTTGTCTTGTTTGATTGTAACGAATTTCACGATGGGAGGCAGGTAAACTAAAGTTTTTTGCATTAAACAGCTCTGTTAGTAAAACTAGACTCAAACTTTATTTAATAATCCTGGTATACTTGGGGTAATACCTTTTTTATTGGAGATTTACTGTTCAAAGGACTTACTATGCGCTCAGCATTGACCATGCCACTGTTACTTTTCATAATTATTATTTTTTGGGTTTGGGCAGTGATTGCCATAAAATTATACTAGTGCACAAGCCCTTCTTTTGAAACTAGGTTCAGCTATATCTTGGTTCCTCTGTATTTCTTCTTGTATTCATATGAGAAGAGAAAAACTTGCGTTGGACTGTCTCCAATGTTGTTTTTTCTATTTATCGACAAATGCATCCTTTTCTTCTTATTTACAGTTTTAGCGCATTTCCAAAATGTTTCAAGTTAGGATTGAATTGTTTTCTTAGCAGCAGCAAGTTTCTAATTGGAGTCATTCTACAATTTTCACTTACATTTTTTTGTTGTGCTTTTCCAACTTTTCTATGTTGTAGCTAATTTAGAAAAATATATCCTAAAGATGAGGATGCACGTGCTGGTGGAGTTGATGACATGACCAAACTATCTTATTTGCACGAACCAGGGGTCTTGCCAAACTTGGCATGGAGATACCAGCTCAATGAAATATATGTAAGATTTTAAAATCGTAACATTCAATTTAAATTCATGTTTAATCTATGTTCAACCCGGTAAGAGACAACATTAGTTACCGCAGCCATGGGTGACTCTATATCATAATATTATACTCTTAATTTATGTCAGACGTACACTGTAAGCATTCATATTGCCATCAATCCATTTCAAAGACTGCCTCACTTGTATGATGGCCACGTGATGGAACAATACAAGGGTGCACCATTTGGTGAACTGAGTCCTCACGTGTTTGCCGTTGCTGATGTTGCTTTCAGGTAGTTCTATGTTGTATAATCATTCTGCACTACTCTTCTGTTAAAAAGATTAGGCTAACTATACTAATTTGATTGAAACAAAATAGGGCAATGATCAATGAGGGAAAAAGTAACTCTATACTGGTCAGTGGAGAAAGTGGTGCTGGTAAGACTGAAACTACTAAAACGCATATGCAGTATCTAGCCTATTTGGGTGGCCGAAAAGGCACTGAAGGTCGAACGGTAGAACAACAAGTTCTTGAGGTAAGACTCTACTTGCTGGTTTATGCCCGCCAACACTGTTAAACTTGCATGACCTTTTATAACTAGGCTTTTAGTGTTGATATAGATTAAGAAAACTATTTCTTGTACTTCTTGTGCTCTTCATGAACACCTTTATCTATGATACATCTAAAGTTTACTGAGGGGTTTGTTGCAGTCAAATCCAGTAATTGAAGCATTTGGAAATGCAAAAACTGTTAGAAATAACAATTCAAGGTGAGATACTACTTGAGTCGTGCTGTGAACTAATTGATGTTTACTTGTTAGCATTTACAAATTAACTTGGCAGTCTGTTTAGTGCTAATTCATTTATAATGGTGCAGTCAATTTGGTAAATTTGTTGAAATTCAGTTTGATAAGCACGGAAGAATATCATGAGCAGAAATTAGGTTGTAACTTCTTGAGAGATCTCGTGTTCACCAAGTTTCAGATCCCGAACGCAACTATCACTGCTTCTATCTTCTTTGTGCAGCACCACAGGAGGTTTTTGTCTTCCACAACATTATTTTTATTATCTTTTGGATAGATACTCGGCGAATATATTTATCATTACAATTTTCAATCTTATCAGGAAACTGAGAAGTATAAGTTGGGACACCCTAAAACATGTCGCTATCTAAATCAATCATAATCTATGAATTAGTTGGTATAAGTGGTGCACATGATTATCTAGCAACAGGGAGGGCCATGGATATTGTTGGAATAAGTCAAAAAGAGCAGGTGAAGTCCTATAACCAGTATATTTCTGCTGCCCCTTTTGCTTAATCAGCACATACTATAAAACCCTATCACTCTTTCAGGACGCTATTTTCAGAGTTGTGGCATCTATTCTCCGTCTTGGTAATGTTGAATTTTCCAAGGGAAAAGAAGTTGATTCATCAGTTCTCAAGGATTACAAATCAAAGTTCCATCTTCAGACTGTGGCAGAGCTTCTCATGTATGACTAGAGTATCTTACTTTTTCAATTTTTTCCTAGTAGTGTATTAGTTTCAGATTTGATTTTTTTTTTTTTTTTTTAACCCTTTGATTCTTCAGATGTGATCTTAATGCACTGGAAGATGCAATACTGAAGCATGTTATGGTTACTCCGGAAGAAGTTATCAAGAGAAGTCTTGATCCTAATGGTGCAGCAGTTAGTAGGGATGGATTAGCCAAGACGATGTATTCTCGCTTGTTTGACTGGTATGATTCTAGTTTTATTCCTGGTTATGTATCAGGATAGTTTTGGTCCCTGGTTTAGTCAAATTGATGCATTCTAAATATCTACAGGTTGATGGACAAAATAAATAATTCAATTGGGCAAAGATCCATATTCAAAATGTCTGATTGGTGTTCTTGATATATATGGTTTCGAAAGTTTTAAAACTAATAGGTAAGCATAGGTCATTATACAAAGATGACTTTGTCATTTAACTCCTTATTAGTAACACAACTAACCAATTAGACGTGCAGTTTTGAGCAGTTCTGCATTAATTTTACAAATGAAAATGAAAAGCTACAGCATTTTAACCAGGTACACCAGTTGATCCGTTTAGCAGCAGATTGTGAATCAGTGTTTCAACATAAATCTGAAATACTGTAAAAATTTTCAGCATGTTTTCTAGATGGAGCAGGTGGAATACACAAAAGAAGAGATCTACTGGAGCTACATATAATTCGTTGACAACCAAGATGTCCTGGATCTTCTTGAAAAGGTTCCTCAATTTAGTATATTGTAATTCTATGGACTGTTGTTATATTACTTTGAAGCTTGTACTTGGCAGCAAAGACTTGGTGCAGAGGCTGAGACTGCCTATAAACTTGCAAGGAAAGCCAGTTGTCCATGAGTCTAAATTGACGTCTACCTTGCATTTATCGAAATCCATAACTTTGTTCTTGTCTATGTAAAAGCATTACATTGTTCGAAGGCCATCAACATTCTTACTTCCTTGAAGCTCAGAATCTGGCATCTTCTCCATTGTCATGCTTTGAGACATATCTTTTCAAATGCTAATCCGATGCAGTCATTTCCTATCCTAATCTCTTTCTTAATTATGTTTTTAGTTCTATACTTCAAGTTTGATATTTCATTGTGAAAACTCTGCTTCCTGAAGCAGTATTTTTTATACTACTGTTTTTGCTTGGCTTTTGCAGAAACCTGGAGGGATCGTTGCTCCTCTTGATGAGGCCTGGTAGAATCTATGATTTCGAACATATGTATTCTTAATGTGCAATTTAGTGGGGAACATTTACTTGTCTGCTCACACATAGCTAGCAAAGTATAGTTGATTTTTTACTACATATTACAACAAATAAACTTGAGTAACTTTGTAATGAATCTTGTATTCTTTTTTGTTCTGTTTCCAGCATGTTTCCCAAGTCAACGCATGAAACATTTTCACAAAAGCTTTATCAGACGTTCAAATCCCACAAACGTTTTATCAAACCAAAATTGTCCCGTACCGATTTTACAGTTTTTCATTATGCTGGGGAGGTAATCTAAATTTCATACTTTGTTGTTACTCACTTATGTTTTTCTAATTTGGTCTTCTTGTTTGTTGAAGATTTTCATCCCTTTTTCTCCTTCCAGGTTCAATACCAGTCTGATCAATTTTTGGATAAAAACAAAGATTATGTTGTTCCTGAACATCAAGATTTGTTAAATGCTTCCAAACGTTCATTTGTAGCAGGCGTTTTTCCTCCAATCCCTGAGGAGTCAACCTAATCTTCAAACAAGTTTTCTAAGTTTTCATCAATAGGTTCTCGTTTTAAGGTACTTTTAATATATTTTCTAACTGCCTCATGCATTAGATCCTTCTAGAAGTAGATTATCAAGGTGCTCATTGCCAAGATTCTGAGCATATGAGATCCTTCATGGTGGAGAAGGTCGAAACTGATGTTTTGATTCACCGGTGCAGTTACAACTTCAACAATTGATGGAGACGCTGAATTCCATGTAACCTCACTACATTAGATGCGTGAAACCCAACAACCAACTTAAACCTACTATTTTTGAGAATGTCAATATCTTGCGGCAACTACGTTGTGGTGTGAGTACGATTAAGATGCAACTACTGAATTTTCCCATAACTTATAATTCATTGATTATACGATCAATTAATTTTTTTTTATTTTTTATTTTTATCTACTGGCAGGGTGTGTCGGAAGCAATTAGAATCAGTTTTGCCGGTTACCCAACTCGCAAGACATTTTATGAATTTCTTAATCGATTCAGTCTTCTTGCTCCTGAGGTCTTGGAAGGAAGTGCATTTTTATATTCAAAAATGTTGAGGTTTCAGTGTTACTAACCGCTGGACTAACACCTGCTTTATCCTATAATATGAGCAGCAATGATGAAAAAGCGGCATGCAAAATACTTTTGGAGAAAATGGGTCTTCCTGAGGCTCAGGTGATGCTAATTTCGTCTTGCTGCTGACAAAATTCTGCATTGCTGGTTTTATTTAGCATAACAGGCCTAACTTCACATACCTTTTGAACTGAAGACTCAAGACAATAATGATGTGTTGGCTTACTGGTTATCCAATTAATCAACTTTGTTGTTGATGTTGCAACTCACACTGAAATCTGGAGGAGCTTCTGGTGCAGCCCCACAACATTGGCGATCACCATCAGCCACTTTATTTGAGAGAATGACTCAGTTAAATGAAAATTTCATTTCAGGTCATATTTTGGCTAAGCTTAAAAAGAAGTTACTTTTGAGTAACTTTTCACTTCCAAACATGTTTGCATTTGTTTTTTTCCTGATTTTTAAGGAAATGTACTTTTTTTGAACTCTTACCTTACTACCAATTTCAGTTTCGATAAATTAAAAATTACTTATTTTAAAACTCAATTTACTTTAAAACAAACACTTTGCTTAGCCAAAAATGCTCATAGTTGTATTTCATAAACATTTTTTAAGCGTTAACCTTATTTATCCCAGAGTTTCCGCAGCACCCCTCAAGGCGTTGATCTTTCTCTACTAATGATGATTCTGTCTGTACCTTACGCCAAGTAGAAGCCAAATACCCTGCGTTACATTTTAAACAGCAGCTGATGGCATATGTGGAGAAAATACATGGAATGATACGTGATGATTTGAAAAAAGAAATTTCTCCGCTGCTGGGGTTATGCATTCAGGTATTTCTTATTGCTCTTAGCAAGTCAACACATTTCAGAAAACCTGACAATGGAGTGCAGTTGTCATTTTTCATATAATACCTTGCTTTATGGGAATTTAATGGTATAGGCTCCACGAATATCCAGAGCAAACTTAATTAAAGGAACAGCCTGTGCACTAGCAAATGCTGCAGCACAGGAGATTTTAATTGCTCACTGGCAAGGAATTGTAAAGAGCCTGGCGAATTTTTTGAACATATTAAAAGCGAATCATGTAAGAACGATATTGCTATTTCACTTTGTGCATTAATAGATCTATGGCATCGAATTCTTATTGTGTTGGACATATTTATTGAATGACATAATTTTGATAGATGGAATCAATATATTATCATGCAGCAGAGTTACATTATCAATTGTAATATGTCTTTCTGGCGTTGAAATTGATGAAATCTGTGTGCATAATATACACACTTGGTCGACCTCCAAACTCTAATTATTCGTCAAGAGTACAGTTTTCTAATTTTTCATGAACTAATCCGTTACCAGTGGAATCGCGATGAATTTTCATTGTACCTTAATAAGAGTGACTTCTCAATATCACCATAATAATTGGAGCTCAATGATGTGTCCTGGCAAGCTTTTTTCCAGTATGTTTGTCTACATTAAGTATTTTTATCATATCATGTGATGTTAGTATATTGAGATATTTCTTTTCCTCCACGGAGTAAATATTGCTTGATCTGGTTTGGAGTGATATCTACATTATCTATTTTGTCTTTGTTTATGTCCAATTTCTGGTATGCAGTTGACATAATTTATTGTGTATCTATTTTCAGGTACCTCCATTTTTGGTTCGGAAGGTGTTCACACAAATATTTTGTTAATGTGCAGTGTGGTTATTTAACAGGTAATACATTTCAGGCAAGTATTCATGTGCATACCCTATTGACACTCATCCATCAGTCGAAGAGACTAGTGTTGTTTTCCATGTTACAGCCTTTTACTAAGACGAGAATTCTGCTCATTCAGCAATGGTGAATACGTCAAGGCTGGATTAGCCGAACTGGAACATTAGTGTTACAACTTACAAGGCGACTGAAGTGGTATTTATTTATTTTAGTGATTTTATGAAATGACTGCTTTTAATATACCTGCTAAATCCAGTATACAGGTTCCTTTTGGGATGAGCTCAAGCATATAAGACAAGCAATTGGATTTCTGGTATAGTTCCAATTTCTACAGTCACAAGATAAAAACATTCGTATTGCTCGTGTTATTCAAATAGTATGCGGAGCAAATTTTCTACATAAATTTTTATCGTTTACCCAACGTATCTATGCACATCATAGATAGATTGAATCATAAAACTAACAAATGGGCAATGATAAAAATAGTACATGAAAGCAACAAATTTATGAAGTAAATGAGTTATTGTATAACGAGAAATTTGGCTAATTATTTGATATTACAGAGCGAGGCTAATTTAGGAAAATGCAGTTTTTTTCTTTTTATGGTATGTTTGGTTTGGAGGGCTGGATATCATTGGAAGTACTAAGAAATAAATAAAAAGAAGTTGAACTGTATTGTTTAGTCTAGTCAAGTATTAAATGAATACACACTTTTGACACTTCTCAATTCATGCAAGTTTTTGACGAGTGCATGAGCTGCCCCCTCTTAGCATCAATCAATAAAACGTTTAAGAAGAAAGAAATAATAAAGAGTGAAGAATATTACCATACATTAGTCCAAAGTTGTAAGGCCTTATAATCATTTTGAACCTTCTGGTTGCTGAACAGGTCATACATCAGAAACCAAAGTAGACTCTGGATGAGATAAGTCATGATTTATGTCCCTTAAGAAGTTACAAGTACTTTTCTTAAATAATCATCTCTCTGAACCCGCATATTTCTTGCTCACAAATTCGCTATAATCTACGGGTGCTCAGTATTCAGCAGCTCTACAGAATCAGCACTATGTACTGGGATGACAAATATGGTACACACAGCCTATCCCAAGATGTAAGTTCTTATTAATGTTTTATAAATATGCTGTGTTTTATGAACGTAGTATCTGATACAAGTTACAATATAAAGAAGTTAGCACGTAACCTTCACCTCGTATTAAACCTTCCCATCTAAAAGCTTGTGCAATTAGAGAGGGGACACATTTATTTATTTAAATTTGGTCTTCAACATTCCCGTCTCGTGCAGGACAGATTCATTTTTACCAAAAACCTAATAGGTGCATAATTTTCATAAAACGGTTGTGGCGATATTTAAGCTCATGATGTTTACTTGCTTTGATAATTGACACCATGATGAGCCATCTTTTCTAAAAGTTTAATCTGATAAGAGAGGGAAAACACATTAATTTAAATATAGTCTTGAACATTATGATCAGATATTGTGATAGCTCCTTGGTACTTTTCATATGATTCTTCTGATGGCAAGATTATAGGATGTTCCCCACTTCTTAATGGGGATCACATATATAAATCTATATTTATGTTCTTCACCACTAACTCACATGTATAATCTCTTCACCGCAAAAATTTCATGTTTTGTATGCAGTGTTAGAAAACTTGTATATGGAGTTTGACGAGGCAGAGTATATTAATCAGCAATTTTGTCTTTTTTGACTCTCATTCACAGGTTATATCTAACATGATGGTGTTGATGACTGAAGATTCAAACAATGCCATCAGCAGTTCCTTCCTGCTGGATGACGACTCAAGGTTGAACATGAAATGTTTCACAATTCACATCCTATTTATGCAGTTGCATTTTATATATTTTTGTATCTGAATTATTTTCTTCAGTTGTTAGTAACTTAATCTCCTGTCTCCATTGCATAATGCAGCATACCATACTCAGTAGACGACCTTTCAAATCAATGGATCAATTTGATATTTCTGACATTGAACCACCATGACTTATTCGTGAGAACTCGGACTTTTTAACTTTTTATTGCCACAAGCGGAATGATCACTTCTAAATCAAATTTCCACCTAAATGTTGGCAAATACATTCATGTTAACGAGGACAACCAAAAGGGTATTCTTTTACTAATGTCGTGTAAGGAACCGTAAAGGAACCCCGTGTTGTTTGATGGAAGTTATGCTGTTTGGCCTGGATGAGAAACAGGTGCTCAGATTGGTTGACAAAATTTAAATTTATCATGGAATCCATTTGTGCATTGCTCCAAGTGCTTGTCTGCTGGTTATCATCATCGGAGGCATTGGACAGCAGATTATTTTTAGCCAGGTGGGAAGATCAAACTAATCATCTAAAACCGGAGAAGTTTTGTAGTTCGAAGTTCACTTTTGAAAAATCAAGATAGTATTTAGCTTTGAAGATTTTCCATGTATCCTTCTAGTGCTTCTTTTCCTTTCTTTTATATTGACAATCACAGAATGCAAACTTGTAGTGATGCAACGAGTTACAGACCTAGCCTATGAAGCCGGCCATAGTTATGGATTTTACAGTGTATTTCCTAAAAAACAGTAAATGGAAAACTTGATTGTGAATTGTGACAAATATGGTTCTATAGGACATGGCTGGATGGGGACATGAATATCATTTCCAACTTCAATTCTTTTGGGACTTGACCAAAGAACGGTTCTAGATTTAAACAGTATGTTTAGTACACGGCTAGAAGGCATGTTTACGAGGGGGATACTTTTTGTCACATTATTATAGCAAGATGGGACTAGCCAATATTTATTTTTATTATTTGTTATTGATTTTACAGAACTAAGCCAAAATTTGATCAATTTGAAAATTTCATGATGTTAAATTGGTCAGTTGTCTTTATATGATGGTGTCGTGAGTATAAGAGAACTGTGCTGAAATGGTTGAAATATGTTTTACATATGTTTATAAAGATTTTTATTTTTAAGAACGGCGCATATATCACAATTAAAGTGGCTTGTTCGTTGTTTTGAATTTTTGTGTAGACTGAATGAAACCATGAATAAAGATTTAGATAGTCGATTCTAAATTTGTTGAAATTGTGTAGACGTATAAATGATTTTCGTCGTCATTGTCAAACACTATCTTAAAAAGTGAAGCCATTCAAATCCCCTATAATTTCTTTGAAAAAGTTAATGCATCTGTCACAACAATAAAATTGAGTGTCCCTGCTGAAGTTGTCTAAAGCCACTTAATAATTCCATCCACTAGATTATACCCGCAGTTAGCAAAAATGGAACCCCACTTACTGTTTAAGCAATCTCCAATTTTAGTAATATTACAAGTTACAGCTGAACAGTAGCACTTATACAACGCACACATTTTACAAACTTGACTCCAACTTCCCTATAAAGCAACCCTTCACATAATCACTTTTTTTGTAGAAATCGGCATTTTTTCCTCCCTATCTGAAAAGGGAGTAGTATTTGTTTTTCCTTTTGAACTGGGCTTTTCTTTTCCTTATTTTTTCTTCTTGTTTTGAAGAGAAATTCATGGAGAAGTTGAAGTGGGATTGTGAGAGATTTAAGGGAAAATTGGATGCTACAAATTTAAGTTTTGAGAAAGATCTTACATGTGGATTTTCATGGCCTCAAAGGAACTACAAATGCAGCTTTTGCAAGAAAGAGTTCAAATCTGCACAGGCTCTTGGGGGTCATATGAATGTTCATAGAAGAGATAGGGCTAGAATGAGATCTCCTTCATGGGATTCTCCAAACTCAAAGCCCAACACCAATTCTAATCCTAACCCTAGTTTTTCTTCAATATCATCTGCAACTAGGTTTTTACCTTACAATGTGAAATGTAATTCCTCTTTTACTGATTTTTCTTCAACGCCAGCTCCAGCCACTGATCAGCATTGGCAGCGAGATTACGTTGCAAGTCTTCTAGAAGTGGATACAGGCAAGAATCATCAGAAGGGAGCCTTGCTTCTTTTCGACGATCTCGCGGGATTTGCAAAAAGCAATGATCCTAGGATTTATAAGGCAAAAGAGCTAGTTAAGCAGGATTTGAACAGGGTTTTAGTACAACATGCAAAGGAGGATTTGGACTTGGAGCTGAGGCTTGGTTACTCCAATTAGATTAAAACTTCCAAAGATTACCTGGTATTTGATTTTATCGTGTTTATTACAAGATTTAGCCTTTAAAATTTTGTGATTAATCGGATGCTGCTTGTGGATTTACCAACATTTTCTTCACTAATATGTAGGAATGAATCTACAAATGGTTGGATTTTGAAAAAGTGTATGCGTATTACTGCATCATTAATATTGTCAAAGTTCTGTCTGAGTTTCCACTCCACAATTATATTTAGTAGTAATATTCTCTTAATTTTTAGTAGAATTTCTCTCTTAAATTGTTGTTCTTTCCAGCTGTGTAATTTCTTTTTTTTTTATAATATGATCAAGTGTTGTTCAATCCATCTACGGACAAAATAGAAAATTATGCTTTGCTTTCAAAATGCATAGAATTAGACAATTTCTTCACGTAATTCAGCTATCTTCTGTGATAAGACAATCGTGTACATGCAACACTGTTTCCTTAATGTGTGTACTAAAAGGAATAATACATCAAAAATATCGCAGATATCATGACTTATGAGAACCATTTACCCATCAAATGAGTCTTTCCACCACCAGTTGGGAGCTCCTTCATCGTATTTCGCATTCAATCTTTTTAATTTCAAAAGATCAACAAAAAAAGTTATCAACTTCTGGTAAAAGTAGATGAGTTAGAAGCAAATTATGCAAGAATTGGTTAGGCTCGTTTTTCCAAGAAGCAAAGGGCAATGATTAAAGGTAATGAACTACATAGGATATTTCAGTACTTCAAATGCAAGATTTAAACCCAAGTTGAATCAGTCTTCCCACAAATCATTAAATTTCCATACAAAAAAAGAGAGAACAATACAGGACAATTCATATGATATCATGGAGAGAACATTTAAGAATATTTCTTTCTGTTTCACACACACACTCTAAGACTACACAGTATATTACACTGTTGTGTAGCATAGAGAGAGGATAAATTGGTAGTCCTAGTACGTTTTGGCTTGTCATACTTGCAATGGTATTTTGGTCTGTACAAATGGAAGGGATATATATCAGTTTCCAACATATCTGTTCCTTTGCATGTTCCCAATGAACTTTTGGGTGTCAGTGTTATGATGCCTTTCCCTTTATGGAAATTGATATATGGCTAATAAATTAGGGTTCATGATATATATGATTTTTTGAGCATGTTTGGTTCAAAAAGTAACTCTTTCTTTACCATCCAAATATTTTCATCAACTTACTTTTTTGTTCTCAGTTATGAATATAGAGAAAACTATCCACATTTGTTGATTTGTAAAGAATACTCGAACTTGAAAAATGAAGAAAAGAAGTACGCAATTTAATTAATAAACTGATAGTTGTGCAAATCTCATGAAATAAAACCTAATGCAAGATGTCTGGAATTAATTCTTATACAAATCTAGAGTCTACATATATTTCGGAAAATAAGAAAACGATCATTTATTTGAGCTTTAAAATGAAGGGATTTTGTCCAAAGTCACGAGGGCTTCGCAACTATTATTTTACTTGGAAGCCTTTACTACTTTGGATTAGTAGAGTTGCTCTATCGATCGAAAACATCCGAGTATAAGTAATATAATCAAATAACTAAAAGGATTTCGATCTCGCGTGGTCATCGGCATTGGTCAATTGCATCCGATTTAAGATATTTTCTTTTACACTTGATATGACCAATCATATTGCAAATAAGATGTACAAGTAGAGAAATTTTATGTAAACAAATAGTGTGGAAGTTCCCCACTACAGGTGAAAAATGGAAGCCCAAAATAGATGTGTTTTTGGAGAGGATAAGAAACTACAAAAGGGTATGTTTTAGTGAAAGAGAAGAGGGCAGGCATGGGAATGGGATAAAGGCCAACGTCACCACCATGAATTAATATGGTAATCACTTTCCATTCACTCATTTTCATAATTTCTTCTACTTAGCTTTCATCTGTACACGCCCAAGCAATCTACTCATGTTTAAACATAACCATCCAAAAACCATGAAATGATTTGTTGTAATTTCCCATTTTTAAGGATGCTTACTGCTCCTTAAAAGAAGTTTAGCTCTTTCGACGACGGTGTGTTGGATTTAATACATTATCGATCGACCCAAAAAGATGTTCCTTTTGGATTGAATATATGTGACTCAAAGTAGTCGTATAATCGTCGAAGTGTGGATTATTATAGCAAAGACAATGCACAGGATGACTAAAAGATATATAGCTCACAAAGAAAAATATATCCATTATCAAATGACTTTGCTCAAATTTTTAATTTTTTTTTTTTTTTTTTACGTAGAAACCCACAGCCGCTATCCGTGAGTGCGTACTGGGTAAATCTCGCTCCATGTGCATTAGCTCGCAAATCATACAAAAGAGATAAACCATACTAGGCAAGCTCGGCCGAGGAAGTGTTGACGGAGGATTTGAACCCATGACCTTTGGTTTCCGTGTTCACCAGCTCTACCAACTCGGTCACCCCCGAAAGGGTGACTTTGCTTAAATTTTAGTGTACTGCTTTTTTGGATTAGGAACTACTAAAAGCCTCATTTAGAAAATAGGAAATTTTTCTTATACAAAAAAGAAGCCCATCTCTCGAAAATTTGATCTCATTTGAATTTGTCAACATGGCCAACTTTTCATTTACGTGTATCTTTTACCATTATACAATAAAATATTGTTTAATGTTGCTACTTGCTAATCTGTGTTTACTTGGACTTGACTTGAGCTGTGGGTCAAGAAAATTACATTCTGCTCAATTGTTTCTTTCTTCTAATTTCGTTTTCCTTTCATAATTCTCTGTACGAGTCATTAGTTTGAACGGCCGGTGATCAAAACTCCAAATATTTTATATTATATAGACAACATAAATCACGCTCCAATTTTATTATAATACAAAAACATTTTTCTTCTCAGAAGACTTCATCGCAGGCTCAACAACATTAATCCCGTGTCAAATGCTCTTTTATTTTCTGTTCTTGGAATTTTCCTAATCCTATAGAATGTATAAAATGAAATTATTATTATCATTATTATTATTATTATTATTATTATTTAATTTTCTTCTAAATTTTATAATAAATTAAATTATATGTAGGTGGTTTGATTTAAAAATGGGAAGGAGGCAATGCTTTTTTATAACTTGTCAAAAACTCATTTAAATAATTAAAAACTTATTTATTATACATAAATTTGAAGTTTGAACTGTCTAAAACTTGACCCCAACTGCCTCATTTACACCCATAAATAAATAACTTCACATCTTAATTACAAAATGTCATAAATTTGCATGAAACATATTTACTTGGCCAAAGAAAGGGAAAACAAAAAACAAGACAAAAATGCCAAATCTTTAATTTAATTTAATTCTTTTTGTATTATTTGGACAATATTTGACAATGATTAATCATAATATAGGACACATGATTTGGTAGAGGTGAGTAGTAGTTGTATTTTTATATTAATTAGAATTTTAATTCAATTGAAATCTTGTGATTGTCTTTTTTTGTAAAAGATCAATCCATTTTGCCAACAAATTCCCATGTAGAACATGTCAACGTTTCAAAACCCTTTTCTCACATCACAAAGCATTAATTCACTTTTTCCACCCTCCATTACATTAGTAAGTAATTAATTGTTTTGTCTTCTTATACTCTTTGTTAACCACTTCGAAACCTTTTTGTCTCCCCCGCAAGTCAAGGAAATATAGAAACTATGACATGTTATATTGACCGCTCTTATTGAGGGACACTAAAGTCACCTTCTTGGATCACGAAAATATGTCGATAAATTTTACGATCTACGAAGTATGCGACACCATTTTGTTAGTAGTATCAGTATGCCAATAAGTGTGGGAATGAAAGAAAACGATGGATATATATACTCGAAATATACATAAAATTCACGTAGTTTGATAAAGGAAAATACTTCTTGTTCCATAAGGAGAAATATTAATGCAATGCTAGATGTAAAGGTGCACACACATGATTTGATTTTAGTACTTTATTTATTTAATAATTAGGGCGTAGTTCATATTTTGAACTAGCTAGACGTGGTAAGTAGGGTATACTATATGATTAATGAGTTTGTAATTGTACGTTCATCATTCTATCTTATGATTTCCAGCATAAAATGTATACATTCTTTGACAAAGAGTAGCAACTCACTCTTAAAGAATGAATTTGAACTATAGACCTCGACTTCAAACTTAGTTCCAAAGGACCAAATAATATACTACTAGAATGAGAGGTAATAGCGACGGAAAAATACTAATTTATGTCTCGTTAAATTAAGGTGTTACCAAAGGATGTTAGAGCACCAGCGACAAAAAATTCATGCTCAACCATTTGTAATCACAGACGGTTTAGCTAGTCCATTAGAATGTTAACGACCCCACTTTCGCCTATAAAATTTATCGACGGGAGTTATTCATCGGTAAAAGGTGTTATCGACGGAAACTAGAACACTATCGACAGAAATTTCCGTTACTGATGCCGCATTCTTTGGTATTGTATGTACTTTCTAATGAATTGGAAGCATATACATGAGTAAATAAATGTCCGTCCTTTCTAAAATTGCAGCAGACAACATTTTTTTTATTGACGTAGGAACCCGTAACTGTTATTTGTGAGTGCACACTGGGTAAACCTCGCTATATGTGCAGTAGCCCGCAAACCACACAGAAGAGATAAACCGCATTAGACAAATCCTGTGCGACGGTCTCGATCGAGGAAGTGTTGGCAGGAGTTTCGAACTTGTGACCTTCGATCTCCGCATTCACCTGCTCCACCAACTTCACCACCTCCGAAGTGTTAGCAGACAACATATTTGATATGGCCATATGATGATTAAGTGAAAAATATTCTCCGGGAGATTGGATCCCTTCAAACTGCAGGTCAACAGCTAAAATCAAAATAAATCTTCAGTCTTGATATATTCATTAGTACGTAATTTATGTATAAAGTTTTCCCACTTCCCTAATTAATATTTAATTTTCCCTAATTAAGTTAAGGACACTAGCCAATTGAGACTAAAAAACTACCTTTAAAATACTATTCTGGCCTGCAAGAGAGAGATTATTCTCATGTTACTCAAAAGGGACCCTTAAATTAATTCAGATTTAAGGCATTTGACCTAGCTACTAATCAATGTCATGGAGAAAATTGAAATAGTAGTCAAATTCAACCAACCAAAATAATTAATATATTTACATTTTGTTCTATTTAATTAGTTTAGAAAGTTATTTTGTTCTTCAATGAGCATTGTATTTCCAAGAAAATGAGATAAGGCTGTGCTTGAGTCACATTATTTTGGAAGAATGTATTCTAAAATAGTAGATTGATGAAGAATGTGAGGTTAAAAAAGAAGGAAAAGTTATTGATGTGATGAAAAATGTGTGTTTGAAAATGAACAGAAAAATAAAACTGAAAATTTTAATGTGTACCAGGAGCTAAATATTAAATTGACTAATTAATCCTAACAGTGTTAATATAAATATTTTGTTTCTGTGTGTGTGTGTGAGAAAACGAACTGCAACCCTAATTAATATTGTCATGCCAAGATAAAAAGGGTACATTACAAGATTTAGAAAAACATAAGTTTATATATATTATATAAAAAGTTTCTGAGGGATATAATAGAGTTTGTAGGTTAAAGAGTGATTTTATACATTGCTTGATAATATTAAGTTATAATCAACATATAAGAATTCGAGCTTTCTTGTAGAATTCTCAAATAGGTAGACAGCTCGATTAAAGATGCCAGAAAAAAGTCGGCCATCCGCAAGAAACATATTTGAGAAATACTTCTTATTTGTTAGAACACGCGGAATAGACTTATCACCTTGTAAAAAGAATTAATGTTGTTAGTCGCCACCGTCTAATTGACTAGATGTATTATATGTACACGGCACGTATGAACCACAAAAGTTGTTATTTTCACATCACCTCGAAAAAGACATTACTACATTTTTATGGCTTTACAAGAAAACATTAAGAAGCAAACTAACAAGAGAAGGTGAAAGGGGGTTTTCATCAACTGTTACCCAAAAAATAAAACGCAGATGAAATAAATTAATTATACGAATTGATTTTGATGCATCTGAGATCACCCCTTTGCTCATTAACATGAATTATTATTATCCTTTTCAAAATTTTCTTTTATTCAGCCATCACAATTAGAGTAAATTAATTAAAATTAAATAACCTGATGAAGATTGTGATCACAATAAATACGGTATATATACAAATAAATCTGATGCAAGAAACTCTTTGCATAATCTAAAACGACAAGTACTAACTACAAAATTAGAATTTTTTTGCTATTTTCCCATTCCATGCAGGAAACTTCCCAGGTTTTGCCTGAGCAATAAAACAATTTACATCCCGACGGTTTAGTTTTCATGAGTCATATTCTGCTTATAATTTTCTTTTTTCCTATTCATTTTTTGAACGGTAATTAGATTATCAGTATGTAGTCATTTAAGAAAGTTGAAAACGTGACAACAGTGAAACTTTTCATAGTAAACTCCGTGTACATTATTAAATAATTGGAACAGATACACTGAAGGAAATATGAGAATTTGTTTTGTTTAAATGAATTAGAAAGACAAACCTCATTTATAAGGTTAATGATTAACAAAGGTAGCAAGAATGTATACTATTTTATGCAATTAAATTGTTAAAAATATAATTATAGAATGTCAAGATATCACGAAAAACCTAGAAATATTTATGTGTGTGGGGACAAATGCCATTGCCGATGCTCACTTTATATTTCAATCAATTGCAAAATTTGTGGCAAGACTAGTTGAGTCTGTTTTTGGCTCATGTTTATAAAAAGTTTATAAATAAACAAATCACTTTTTATTCACACAATTTTAAAAACTTATAAATAGTATCCAATTATCACTCACTCATTTCTATCTATTTAGAATTTTAAACTATTTATAAACACTTTTCAAATGGGACGTAGATATTGTGCCAAGGGCTAGGGCAACATATCTTGACCATATGTAGGACAATCATGTACAGGAAAAGGTAAACCGCGTAACAAAAGGATGAAAAATAAAGCAATTAATTCAAAAAATGATGTGCGTGTGTCTGCCGAAATAAGGATCTAGCAGCCGGCCTGTAGGGGAATAAGTCTATAAATAAAAATCAAAATCGGTGACCCAAATGTCTTCTTTTCCCACACCTTCAACCTGAGCACAAATCAAATATCTAAGCCCTTAAATTGTCTTTTCTATATATCTCCCTTGCTATAATCCTCGAGCCCCTCTCCTTAATTCCCTATTTCAGTCCAAGAAAACAATTTAAGTATTTCGTCTTCGAGTTTTTCTAAGAAAAGGATATTTTCAATGGAGTCGAATCATCAAGAAGAATCTTTAAACTCGAGTGAAGAAGTTGAGCAGCAAGAGCAAGACCAGATTGATCTTGGCATAGGCCGGTTGTACGAGTGTGTGTTTTGCAAAAGAGGGTTCAATACTGCACAGGCTTTGGGTGGCCACATGAATATCCACAGGAAAGATAGAGCAAGGAACAAACCTACTTCCACCAATTCCAATAGGCAAGAAGAAAATTACACAGTCCCAAGATTCCACCAGCAGATACTTTCCAGTTATCAACCAGTACAGTATATTGCATCTCATGAACAGGCATCATTGAATTATAGAACGTATTTTCCAGCATCCACGTCTAGTGCTAGACCCTTTTATCAACAGAATTCTCTTGATGACATTGATCAACAGCGAACGAATCAAATTGGGGATGACTGGCGCATGAATTTGAGCTTAGAATATGTGCCAACGGTAATGGAAAATTTGGAGAAGAAACAGGTGATAAGCCAAGAAGAGGAATTGGATTTGGAGCTTCGACTTGGATAGGATTGCTGTACAGCTTTTAATAATATGCTTGTTTTCATGGATCTCAGGTAATTACTGGTTACTGTAGCATTTTCTTGTTTATCTAAAAGAGCTACTTGTGCTAAAGAATTTAATAACTTTGTGGTGATCAATGAAGGAAGAAGATGCTGTACAGTGGGAATTTTAAGGTTTTTTCTGTTAGAAAGAACTTTTTATATTTCAACTTATAAATCTTAACCCTAATTTGATTATCATTAATCAGGGTTCTATAGTTGCCCCTATTCTAATTGTGCCAACTTCTTCTGATCTCCACATTTTGTAGTTTACCAGGCATTTTTGGCTGGCATTGTATCTAAAAATTTTATTTTCTTGCACTGGTCAAACTCATTAATTTGAATCAACTTATAAATCTTTAACCCTAATTTGATTATCATTAATAAGGGTTTTAAAATTTCCCCCAATCTAGTTATACTTCTTCTGATCTCCACTTTTTATTCCAGGCATTTTTAGCTAGCTTTGTGTCTAAGATTTTATTTTTCTTGTACTGGTCAAATTCATTAGTTTGGATCAAAATATTATTTTTTACTTGATCTAGTAAAATCATCATTTTATTAGCAAAATTCCAAGGGATAAATAATTAAACAGAGGTTTTCAGAACATGAAAAAAAAAAAAAAAAATACCAATTTCAGAGAGGAAAAATAAAAAGGAATTAATCTCTATATACTTTAAAAAGAAATTAATTTCTATTGTGTGGCTGAAATAAATGCATTAGAACTATAAGCATTCATTGTTAAGCTTAGCTCAAATGCAAACTTTTAGTAGTGGTCCTTTATGAACTATTAGCTGCCACACATTTAGTAGATGAATAGATACATTTCCATTGAAATTGCTTGTACTAAAAGTACATTTGTTACGATTTTATCTACGACGTACCTCATTTTTAAATGAAATTGCTTTGAATGGATCGTTTCGTTAAAAACATTGCCCTGTGAAGAGTTATATATGCATCAAGATATGTAGGCTTATGGTTCCAATAAGTATAGGATAATATTGTTTCTGCGAGAGTAATCATCAATCTCATTCCATGTTTTCGAGCACATCAAATACCACAAACACACACTCGCACGTGAGAGATCAATTAGGTCGCAAAAGAATATTGACAACCTCCAAGTAATTGCTGCAGTATTTTCCTCAACCAACTGTTATTTCCTGTGGTTGTATTCTTATCATTTTGTGTAACATACTTTTTTCCCTTCTGGTTATTTGTATTATTATGCTTTCTGGTAATATTTACATGATTAGATTACATTTATCTCATTATTGGCAGTCAATTTATGCATACATATATGTCCTTGTTACAGTTTATATATTCAAATTAATGAGAAAATCAACAAGGGATATTGCCGCCATTTTCATTTTAGGATTGAATTAGGGTTCTAGGGATGGCAACGGGACGGGTCGCCCATTCCCACTCCCGTCTCGTCGGGTATTTTTGTTACCTTATCCCGTCCCCATACCCTGTTAAAGTGGGATGGGGCGGGATCGGATCAGGACAGGACAGGACAGGACAAGTCTCTTGTCCCATTTATTTTTTTATTTTTATTTTTTATTTATTTTATTTTTTGTTTTTATTTTTTAAGTCTTTAGTTAGTAAATATTATTACTTTTTTTACTAATTTGTTGAAAACAACTTATGTTCTTTTTAAAAATGATGATAAATTTATTATTTTTTTTCGATAAAATTAAAATTAAAATTTGAAATTAACTTTAAACGGGACGGAGACTATATTTTACATACCTACCCCATACCCACTTCGGGGTAATGACTATCGCCCCGTCCCCGTCCCGTTTACTCAGTTAGGTGGGTAATCATCGCCCCATTCGGGGCGGAGCCCTACGGATATCGAGTTGAACGAGTTTTTTTGCCATTCATATAGGGATCTAACTATTGGGCCTTGGGGTCCCATTTTAGGCCTTGTTTCGGAGAGGTTTTTCAAAATCTTACATTCTCCAAACAAAAGCTTAAAAGGCAACCTTTTGGAAAGAGACGTGGTCCAAACTTTTATATTGTTTATTTATTTCATATTTATTCGAATGTAATGTTAACCAATCTTGTAGTTTGCCAATTGTCAATGGCGTTCATGTTTATTTTTCTCTCTCAATTTTTATATGAATTTGACAGAATAGATAGCATACTAATGAACCATGCATCTATCACACAGTAATCAGAATCCAGACGTACCACTTTATTTCAAAGTTTGAAGTGTTACAAACACTTCAAAACGCCCCCTTCATATCAAGGTCAAATGGTAGTGCTAATGAATTGGTTTACAAGACATTACATTCTTTATATTAGGAACAATTACATTATCTACTCGTCTCTACAAAATTTTATAAATACGAGCTAACAAATTATATTGGACCGAAAGTACTTGAAATTATGTTGACTCGTCTTATCTGAAAGTTAAATTGTAAAGTTTAAAATCACATTAATTTGAATTTAACCTTAATTTGATAGCATTACCCTATTTATAACATAAAAAGGTAAATATTAAGTGATGATCCTTGTGAAGATATGATCAAGGTTGAAGAATAAAAGTATGTGACTTGGTTCTTCTACCCAATCTCTTCTACTAAAAAAACACACAGCTGAACAAATATTCTACAGAATTATAAATAGTTGATACTGTACATATAACGAAACGAGAGCACAGAAGCACCAGTGGTCTAGTGGTAGAATAGTACCCTGCCACGGTACAGACCCGGGTTCGATTCCCGGCTGGTGCAATTCATTTTTAAAATTCCTCTTTATTGGGCATTAGTCTAAAAATCAACAAATTTTACATTCAAGATATCAGTGCATATGATAAAGGGTGAGTTGATTCATGAATTTTCTATGGAAGACATCACGTGAAATAGCCTAAAATCGGGTTAAACTCTACTTTTTTAAGTTGATTATGTAATAATATGATAAACACGACCTTATTTCACTCTATGAGCAACTGTTCACGACCAATATGATCCTTAACTAGTGGTCATTTTGATATTAATATCTTCAAGTTTTTTGGTCATACTTTTATCCTTAACCTTCAATAATTATCACATTTTGTTCCCGATTATGATTTTTGTCCAAATATTGTGCTAAAGTAGGGACGTACATTTTGTCAAACTTGGTATCTGTTGTTTATTTTGCTTATGTACTTAAATTAAGAATAGGTAAAGCCATATCAACTGACATAAAATTGAACAAATTACATGTTTTCCAAAAGATATACTAAAATGTCTCTCTGTCCATCCCATACATTCAAGTGCATGTTGCATTCCGAAACATCTCTACAAACACAAGAAGGCTATGACATCTCACAGCCATGTAACGACGTTGAGCATCCTCTCGCCAATTTATTAATCTCTTATCTAATAAGATAGTAAACAACAAGGAAAATAACGACAAAAGATGCCACGAGCGTAAACATCCTGCGGCTTGATTTGGTTTCAAACACCTGAAGCAATAAGAAGTCAAATTGTAGGAAAGTATATATCCAAGCAAAAGAGAGTAGCATAACAGAATAGAGGTCATAAATACCATCTTAAATTTATCCATGGTTCCGGATAGGACTCCTCTTGAACTATCCATGTCATTGCCCTAAGAGCAAAAAGTTGGAAATTATCGAGCAGTACTTAACCTTAATTGACACTGATAATAATAATACACATTCGGTATGTGGGATATATTACAATAATATACACACCATTCGGTCCAACATTCGATTATGAGTCTCAACCTCCTCATGTACATCACCTGAAAGCTGTTGATACAAAGAAAAGTTAGGACTCATGGGAAATTGTCCATACAAAACATCGGCAAATAAAGGATTTCTCTTTTTTCAGTTTTCATTAATAACAGTTCTAACTTATTTAAAGATGTCTTGAACAAGGGAGGTTGCAAACTAACAATTTTCGTCATCAAAGCATATGTTAGACTTCTGTGAAATTCTTCGGGGTTATAATTTGAAAAAAAAAAATATATATCTCCATAAAAATTGCATGCTTGCAATAAAGCTGCCATTCACGCTCATCCAAGTTGAGTAAATTTGCTTATAGTTGTAGAAATTACAAACGTTTGGAAGAGTCTTTAGTAGGCATTCTCCATCAACCCATTGACCTACTCAACTCCTCTTTTGTTCTTTAAACATTCCTCGTGATTAAATACTTAATGTGATCTAACATGATACCTCAACCACCAGTTATAGCAACCCATTCAACTTTCTCTCTTTATTCTCTTAACAAAACACAAAACTGACATATGAAAAACTATATACTTGTTAATCCAAAAAAAAAAAAAAGAGGAAAAGAAAAGAGAAGAAAAATGTATCAACCAGTCAAACCACAATTCGACTATAAACTCCTCCAAATTCAAACTTACTCTTTTCAGTAGATTAACTCGATCTTGCAATCCATCAACTGCCCTATCATTCTCTTGCTCATCAATTTCATGAGAGGAATATGAGGATGAAGCCCTTATACCACCTTCCTCTATACCATCAAACAGAGCAGCTCTAGCATTACGGTCCCTGAATTCAGGATCATTGTGAGTGGTTTAACAGGTAGAGACTAAGAGACGGTAATGTATAAATGAATTTGATGGGATAAAAGTAAATTCTGTTAGAAAACAAATATTAATTTTAGAAGATAATCAGTAAAAAATCTGATGCACTATGAGCCTCTAAGTCAGTTGATGAAGTTCAATGTCCTGAGGCATTTGCATGATTTGCATGTTAGGTAACTACTGTTTATGCACTCTTCCTGTTAACATAAAGAAAAGTGACTCGTAAGATCAGGATGACGATGTTAGAGGCACCATATGTCATATCATAAGGTTCAGTTTTAGATTTTGAAAATCTGATGGAACATACTATTGTCAATTTTTCCCCATTTCGAAAACGAGTGAAAATTCAATCTTCACGATAGTCCTTTTTCCAGTTACTTTGGTGGAGTGTAGGTAAAAGAGTCACCATAGAGTACTCTAGGATTGGGTGTATGATGGGCTCAGATTAGGATAAGATATTCAATCTACAGCCAACAGCAGGTATAGATTTTCAAAAACGCTACATTTGGCGTGACCACACCTCAACAGCGTAGCAGACTTTTTATGTTTCTAATGACCTACAAACCAACATCTGGGGTTCTAACCTTTTCTTTTCTTCATTTCATTTCTATTTACATATACGGTATTAGCATTGTAACCATAGTCATAATTATTTATTATCTTTGAGTATGTGGCTGGCATGAGGGCTAAACATGGGGTAATTTGACAAAGAATAAGTTTTGTTACGTAACTCATTTAAATAAGCAGTGAAATGAAGCACTCGAGCAAACTATTACACAAAAAACTGAATAAATTCCATGGGTAGCAGAAAAATAGATTTGAAATGCAATAAAGTAGTGGATCAGAAATTATGCAGTCTACTTCATCAAACAAGCAAGGTAACTTAGGATAATAACACCTGTGTGCAGTAGAACACTACCTAATAGAAGTATACTTCGAGTAGTTGAAGTATAAATCCTATTAGCCAGAAAAAAGAACATTGAAAAATATGGTTAACCCTCACATCAAATCAGCCTAGTCTGTTAATTCATGTGTTCAATAAATTCAAACTTCAACATGCTAAGTAGTGAAAAATAAACAAAAATTCAGCTCTTCCCATTCCGTGAATATAGAAGCCTTAATTATATGCCACTCAGCCAGATGGCTACTTCTAGTATAATTTTTTGTATAAATTTCACACTTTCAGAACAAATCCAGGTCTGGTTAATTGCGTCAGAAATAGCCTGGCACAAGAAGATTGAGATAATCATGAAAAAGCTTTTGATATCCTGATTTCATCCACTAGCTCAGTTCTCCAGCATTGAACTTCACAAGTCACATGAAACAGAATGGTTGAATTCGTAAGGCAAGAAAAGTGGATACTGATTACACTTATACTTTACAGCTTATAGAAGCAATCAATTACAGACGAATACAATTAATCAACATTACTTGCATTATTTCTCCAACATCAATTCATATATTATTGAAACTTCTAGTTTTTGTACAATAAAGTAATTCAAAGGTGATGGCCTAAATTGGCGCAGAATGAAAACAAAATGAAAACATTGCGAAAAGACCTTCTAGAATTCATGGCTACGGCAAATATCTGTAGAATACTCTGGGATTATAGAAAATATCGCGGCGATTCACTAGTTATAATTCTGCATATACAAAATACAAAAATAATTAGAATCCGCGATAATTAATAACAGCATTGCTCGAATACATATCAAATTTCTCAAATTCTAGGGTTTTACAATCAATAAAAAGGTTAAGCATTCGACAGTGATCACTCCGGAAGGGATTAAAGGAATTGCTGTAACTCTTATGTAAAAAAAAAAAAAATCTAATCCGAAGAAATTGAGAGAGAGCATTACGTGCCGACGGAGGGAAGCAGCAAAAGTACAGAAATGTAACTCCAGTCAACAGTCAAGACTCTAGAGAGACGAGTTATGTATATAAAATTTTAGGAAAATTTGAACATTTAGTCCTTCACTTTAACGCTTAATGCAAACCCACCCCACAACATTATGACCTCAACCTTTAGAGTCCGTGCAAAGTATACGAAATATTATTTTAAAGATAAAATGAATAAAACCAGCATATTTTTAATAAATAAATGAAAAGAAGAAAGTAAAAAAATAGGTTATCCTTCCCAAACACTACACTATTTGACCCTACCTAGCATTGATGTTGGATAATAATGCAAATTTAAGTTTTTTAACGTTTATGGTTTTATCTTCTCAAATAATTGTTTCTTTTCCTGTTAAATTGGACCTCATTGCTATCATTTTACACTGAACAACAATTAATTAATTTAAACTTGAAACAGATTTATTTCAAAATGTCATTTTTGCCCTTCATTGCTAATAAAGTTTAGAATCATAAGAGTTAAGCTATCAAATGAGGTTAAAAGCACACTATCCTACTGCCCCTAATCTGACGGAGTAACGGACAGTGTATAGGTTATTATTATTTTATTTTAGAAATCTCATTCAATTCTATCAAAAATTGATAGTTTTTTTTTAAAAAAAAATAAAAAAGTCACCCTAAAACTTAATATGAAAGTCACTTTTTTTAATGGCATGTTTTGTAAGTATGAATTTTACAAGTTGAAATACAATTATCGCTCAATGAGATAACTATAGAGATTCATTAATACCTTTATTGTTCACTTAAGATATGACACTAAAATTTAGCCATATCGATGATCAAATGGAAACAAAATTGAATTATTTGGGATTAGTTTAGAAAAAAGGAAAGTGGATTGACTAGAATGGAACTTTGATCCAAGTTGGGTGACCTCCAACTTGGAGAAAATTTCGCGTCAAAATTACGTCATCCGCCATCTACTAAAATACGCATATAAGCCATAGCCTTCTAAAAATTGTAGGGAGCAAGGGTTTTGGCAATTGAATTCCGGTTCCGACTACATTTCTGTTCCTAATGGATTGCTCTGGTACTAGATGTTCGTTCCATGTTTCGGCCGATACCGAGAAATTCCTTTGTGATCGATTGTTGGATCAAAACCAACCGATTTCGGAGCGATTCAGAGCCCTCTTCTCTCTTCGCAACCTTCGTGGGCCGGCCCCTCGCAATGCCCTCGTCCAAGGTACCATATTTATGCGTGTCTGTTTATTTATTAGTTATTTTTACATCGACATTTTGGTCTGGGCTTTGCTACACATGGTTACATAGCATTATGTAATTGGCTGATGGAAATTGTTTGATTTCCACCAACTAATTAAATAATGCCACTTGTACATTATATAACCCTTGACATAAGATTATGGAATTTAAATGTACAGCCGGGTACATAATCACTTACCAAATCTTTTACCGAATCGAATTGATAAGTGGCACCGCTCAATTCGGTAAAAGATTTGGTAAATGATTATGTACGAATATAATTATTATTAAATGCATATTGTACCTTGAATTGAGTTAATTTAATCTCCTATATGAAGATAATTGCATGAAAAAACTCGAACTTTTTGTGCACTCTCTGCTTTAGTTTTATTATCCTTTTATTTTTCTCTTGCCAGGTAAGTTTTGCATTTGGCTGCAGTGAATTATAATTAATTTTATTCACGTTGATTTGCAGAAGTCATTGCATTATAGTTAAAATTTCAATTTTGACATGAGTTAGTAAAATCATTACTGTATTTATCATATTTTATTTGGAATTGCTACTCATATATCTGGTATGAGATTGTAGACGATCACCTCTCCCTCTCCCCATAGTTTTATTTATTTATTTATTTTGGCGTTATGATAAAAGGTTAATCAATAACTAATGACACTTTTTATAAATTCCCATATAAGAAGGTCCATCCATGAAATGGACTTCCACTCTAGAAGTTGTGTCAGATACTACTTCCAAAAAGTATTGTTTGGAGTAAAGAGCTTCATATGTATCCGTGGTTGAGTTAGAGGTTCGTGATGAAATTGAAACAGCAAAGGCATCGGTGAAAATTGGCTGAGGCACTCGTCTTGTTTTTCTCTTTTTTTTCTAGAAAAATCACTTCCTCTGAATTTTACTAATTATTATTTATTCTTCCAAAATAGTTGTGTCAATAAAACAACTCGATTTAGCTTAGTGCAAGAGTTTGATAATCTGTAAGCTAACAAACATCATATTGTTCTGCTCATTTGAGTAGAAAATCTGAATTGATTTCTGAGCTTTTGGACCAGGCCATACGAGGTTATATCAATTCTTATACATTATGTGCTGATGGCATAGCTTCTTTATCTTTCACTTTTAACTTGTCGGCGGGATTCCCGTTGCTAATTTCAGTAGAGTGTTCTTTTGATAAATATTTATCACAATGATGTTAGTATGTATGAGACTTCTCCTACTTCAGCAACCAGGGATGCGTCGAACCTGCTAGCACACGAGGCTGCATTTGCTTTGGGTCAGATGCAAGATGCTGATGCTATCCCTGCTTTGGAAGCTGTTCTAAATGATCTTTCATTGCATCCCATTGTTCGCCATGAGGTATAATGCTTTTGAATTTGGATAAAGTGTATTGCAATGTCACCATGTCGTTTTCTTAAACCATTTCGGCTATTTGTGTGCACCTGCATATTCATAGGCTGCTGAAGCTCTTGGTGCGATTGGTTTAGAAAGTATTATTGGCCTTTTGAAGAATAGTTTGGCTTCAGATCCAGCTCAAGAAGTTCGGGAAACATGTGAACTTGCTTTGAGTCGAATCGAAGAGCTGAAGACCACCTCGCCCTCAAAATCATCACCTTTCTTGTCAGTGGACCCTGCTGCACCTGCGTCTTGTGCTTCTGTGCAGGAATTGAGGTGTGCAATTCTTAATTTAGATTAATAACATGCCCATCTTCCGATTGGATTTTCTTAATTTCTTGATTATTATATTTCTTTTTCAGGGAAGTTCTATTGAATGAAAGCAATAGCATGTATGAGAGGTATGCTGCACTCTTTGCTCTTCGTAACCTTGGGGGAGAAGAAGCTATCTCTGCTATTATTGAATCCCTAGGTGCAAATAGCGCTCTTCTACGGCATGAGGTCTGTTTTAATTATTCTGCTTATTTTTGGGGATGTATGGTTTTATTTATTTAATTTCTTCTGTTTTATTATAGGCCTTGTCTCAGTGAAAAAAAATGATGCGTCATATATATATATATATATATTGCGCCTACTTATCTTCCCACTTCTTGGTGAGAAATTGATATCTATCTGCTCCAAGTATAATGTTAAGGGTAGACTGAAGAAAGCAATTTTTTGGTGATGTACTTCATTGAAGATCATTATTCTTTCCTGCCCAAGGTGTTGTGATGTTAACTATACAGTATACACTTGGAGAAGTGCCAGGGAATACGTGTGTGTTAATGATCTGGAAACATGCATATATTGAAAAATTCCTTCCATTTGGTTCTGACGATTGCATGAAGAATGATAATGGACTGGATGTCTCTATTATTTTGTGCAACAGGGAATTTGCGTATTTGAAAATTGTTGAAAGCTACTGGGCATAGGAACCTTGTGATTTTGTCAAGATCTCAGCATTCAACAGCACTTTACTTCTATTGGTCACCTTCAGGCCAATGGATAAGTAAACATCATCAGGTGTTCTAAAATATCTTATGGCAAAGAATTATGAAAATACGGGCTTACTGCACTACTAGCCGGCCTGTACGGAGTCAACCCTTTTGGATCTCATATGCGGGACGAAATCCATGGTTCTAATGGAAGTTTGCATAAAAAGTTTTAGGGTGGACAGATCTCAAATTGGCTAAATGCTGCCGAAACAAGAATAGTTTTGATTTGTTTGCATATGTGTAAGATAAGGCATAAGAAAGAGTTGGGTTTTGTCACATCAAACCAGAAGATTTAGTTTTTGCTGAGGTTCAATCAGCCCTGGATTTATACGAGTTGATACCGTCATATCTTGAAGGACATAAAAATGGAAAGAAAGGATAATAAATTAGTGAGAAGATTTTGTTAGGTGGTTACCTCTAATATCAAATAAGGAGCTGACCCTAAAACATACGGAAGCAAAAACACACACGGGCAAAGTAGTAACGTAGTTTTAGAGATGATCCTGAACAATTAATAGTTTTTAAATTTTGAGTAGCATACTCTGGTTATTACTTGAAGAGTTGACTCTGTTATATTAATTTATAATTTTTTATTGACTCGGTAGCCAGGTTGCCTATGTCTTGGGCCAGTTGCAGAACAAAAAAGCTTCAGATGCTCTTTCCCAGATTCTTAGGGATGGTAATGAACATCCGATGGTTAGACATGAAGCTGCTGAAGCTCTTGGTTCAATTGCAGGTGTGGTCTCTGCTTATATTTTTGAAATTCTCTTCTGGCTGTATTACCGCAATGGTTTAAAGTTGGTTTGATTATGATAAGGAAGTATAAGAACTGTTCAAATTATACGTGTTAAGAAAAGTAGATGAGCAACTGTTTAACTCAGCAGCAGTATATGACATTAATAGAACTCTAAAAACAATTTTTTGCTGGATCATTCCTGCTTGGGGTTGGTTGACCATGGTGCCATTTAAGGACCACGTGATCACTGGCGGACCTGGGGGTGGCCTGCGGGGGCACGTGCTCCTCTAGATTTAAAAAAAAAAAAACGAAATGCAAAAGAAAGAAATTAAAACTTCATTTCTCCAATATCTGTTCTCAGCTCTCTCTTTCCGTCTCTTCCGAAATTTCGCCCTACTCCCGTCACTCCAACTCCAACCGATGGCCGGAAAAATACCGTGTTCTCTCTGCCCGTCCTCAGTCCCCTCTAGCCTCTCCCACGGGGCTCACGAGTCACGACAACAGTGACGGGCTAGCTGCTAGCAAGTGGCACCACTCCGCGGCTGATGGTTCCACACTCCGCGCCTCCAACTTCCAAACACCGCCCTTCTTCACTCCTCTCTGACCTCTCTCGGTCTCCGACACTCTGGTGAGGTAAGGTAAGTTCCGGCATTCCACCTCTCTCAGTCTCAAGAATTTAGAAAATTGTTGTGTTAACTGCTATGTGTATAAGAAAATTGTGTAACTGTGTTTCTTAATTCTTATTGAGGTAAATGAATTGTGTTAATTTATTGAGTTTCTAATTTAGGGATTTAAGGTTATTTGGTTAGGGATTTAGGTTTTTATTGAAAATTGATAGTTATGGAATTTTAATTAGGGCTTTTAGAGATTTAGGAGAAGACAATTGCTCCATGTANTTAGGGATTTAGGGTTTTATTGAAAATTGATAGTTATGGAATTTTAATTAGGGCTTTTAGAGATTTAGGAGAAGACAATTGCTCCATGTAGTCCATTATAAGCAACACTGAACTTTGACAAAAAAAAAAAATTGAGGTGAATTAAAGAAAGAGGTATCGTCCCATTCAGATTTTTATTGGACAAATCCAAAGTTTCTAAGCTCATCATTCCAAAAAGTTCACTAGGGATGGATCCAGACAAATTGTTGCATTTCAGATCCAAAACGTGTAAGCCTTTCAGATTGTCAAACTCTGGCCAAATTGGTCCTGAGAAAGTGTTATTAGAAGTCCCAACAGTTGGAAAATGCGCTACTAATTTTCGTACATTATGTTGGAGAAATTTCATGACCACGTCTACTTTAAATGCATAGTGAAAATACATAATGCAAACTTATGCAGTGATATTATACATACTCTGAATACAATTAGTAAAGTGATTATGATGCATATCAACGTTACATATGAAGTCAAGCATCGTGTTTCACGAAACAGCAATGGCCTCAATAGCTCTCTACAACTCATTTTCCAAATCACCAGGTCGGGCACCATTCCTCTCCGGCTCTTTCTTCCCATAATCCCATTCACATTTTCTTCTCCTTCACGGCTCTTCTTGTTCCTCCACTGCTTAAACTCACACGAAGAACTCTCAACTAAAGGCATCTCCTTCTCTTTATCACACTTGATGGAAACTCTAGCATTACCACTATTTCTTGACAAATGTCCCTACTTTCATTTCCTCTAACTCACTTCAACTCATATTTTCTATTTGTAAGACATCCAACTCTCACAGTACTTTTTGAAAGTTTGATTGTGCCCCCCAACATAAAAAGTCTGCGTCCGCCCCTGCACGTGATATTCATTAGAGTAAGTTGATCATGGCAATTGCATGAAAATGAAAACAACTGTTTTTAATTTGTTTCTGCGAGTATAATGACATGGTCAGGGACATAAGTGACTTGTTTTTTTCGGAGTGTAATATACCATAGTTTTATATTATAGATGGGATAGAAATTTCTTAGTTTTTATGTTATTGATTGAATTAATTATGATGAGTAGAAAAATTGCATCAAATTGATAAAGAAATTTAATAGGAATATGGGATTTATATCATTTTAGATGTAAGTATTAAAGAGCTGTCAAAAGTATAGATTCTTTGCTAATTGCTAACATGTTAAGGAACTTTCTATTGACAAATTCTGCGATTCGTATATTACATTGCCTTCTAAGAAGGAGAATGCGCTCATATATGAATTCTTCATAGTGGGCATAAATTATACAATGTCTTGAAAGAGATGCATTGGCAGATATAGAAACTGTGTTGAAGACCTATCTTAGATGACCTGTTGATGGTTTGCTAGAGTTTTTGGGTCTCTGTGCTAAATATATGTCCATTATTTTTTCATTAGTTTTTTCTCCAATTACTACAATTAAGCTTCTTTTATATAAATTCTTCCAGTATGTAATCCATCATTGTGTTTCTTGCATTGTTATTCTCTACCTGTGCATGTATTACTTGAATGATACGTTCCGCCAGTCCTATATAGTTACTTGAATTTGTACAAGGTAATGAACCTGTTACCATTCTGTTGCTTTAGATTTTCATGGAAGTAAATCAATACAAAACACAAACTGATTTTAACAGTACATGTTTTACTTCCCGCAAGCGCTGATGTCTGTTTCATGCATCTTTTGCATTTTGCAGATGATCAATGTATCACACTACTTGAGGAATTTGCGAAGGATCCTGAGCCTATTGTCGGACAGAGCTGTGAAGTTGCTCTCAGTATGCTTGACTTCGAGAGATCGGGAAAATCATTTGAGGTAAATCTCGAAGCAGCGAATATCTTAGAATTTAAACTTAAATTATTATTTCTTGAATGGTAGCTAAATCTATGCTATTGTGCAGTACCTCTTCGTGCAAGTGCCTCAATTGCAGCAAGCGCCATAAGAGGTCGGTTTTTTTTTCGACGGGACATCATTACTCATTAGTCTTAACTAATTCAAATCCACTCGGTGTGCTTCTTTAAATCGAGGTTCCTAAACGAAGCCAATGCTTACTATTATTTATCAAAAGTTAGTTAAGTCGTTTTAGAACCTTAGCCAATTAGCAATGGAGAACCATCGAGTTCTTGTTTGAATATTGTGATTGCTTAGTTCTTCTGTTGCTATTTAAGTGACATGTGACATTTTCATATCCTAATCAATATCTTCATATATATTCAATCTAACATGCCAAGTAAACTTTATTGTTTAATAGATAGTGCAAAGACATTGCTACCATTGTTGCGAAAGCGCACACGGTCTAGATTAGAATATAGTACCTAATTTTTTAGGATATATTTTCAAATAATTAGTAGGTTTACCTAATGTAAGTACTCTATCTGATTATTTAATAAGGGATTGTACTCAAACAGATAGACCAAATGTACCCTTGATTGGGTGCACCCAGCCACTTGATCAAGCAAACTCCACTCTTGTCCAAATCCTGCAATTAATGTTTAGTTAAATATATTGATTAGTTGAAGTGTCACTGAAAATTTATACATAAATTTCTTGCATTTTTGTTTGACAAATTCATAGGCACCAATTTAATTAATTAGTAATTGTTAAAATAAGATGAATTTAAACAATTTTCACAACTGGTTTAATATTATTTGTTTAAAGTCGAACACTTTATTTGAGTCGAGCAGCAAGTAAAACACTTTCAAACCTCATTTCGGGGTTAAACAAATTCAAAAGATAAAGAGTTTGTTAAAAAAAAATGGTGTCTTTTGTTCATTCAATTATAGAAAATTCATTAATTGAATTCAATTGGAAAGTTAAGAGCATGTTCTCTTTACAATTTTCAAATTATTTTTTGTTTTCGATTTTTCAAAATGGTATAAAAGCATTCTCTTTCCTATTTTCGCGTTTTTGAAAACAAGTTAAAAATCTACAAAGCAAACCCAAAACGACAATTTCTCGTTTTAGGTGTTTTCAATTATCATCAAGCCAAAATTTTCAAAACGCGTTTTTGGTGTTTTCAAAACAATTTTTTAAAATGCCAAAAAAAAAAAAAAAACACATTTTCAAAAATCTCAAAATGAACATTCAAAACATAAAACTTAAAATGAATTCAAAACTGAAATACAAAGAGAACAACCCCTAATTCTTCCTTTGAATTAATTTTATATTGAGCCTTATTTGAATTCAATTGAAAATGATATGTGGTTAAGGATTGGTCAAAAAAGAGAAGACAAACATTAATGAAAGTAAACTTTAGCATGAAAAGAATTTTTAATAATAATGTTTCATAATCTAAATGTTTCCATTTAAAAAAAAAAAATTAAGAACACGTTCTACTTAGCTTTAAAAAACATAAGAAGATAAAAAGTTAGCTTATTTGAGTAGTAAAATCGCTGAAATAAGTTAGTTTCTTTTACAAAGGAAACGATGTCTTTGAACATGATATAATAAATGAAATACGAAAATATCTTCAAATATTGTAATTAGCTTGTTTGGATGTGCATAAGAAAAGATACATTCTACTTATAAGTAAAATCCGTCTCCTTTTTTGTTATATTTTGTCCATATTGGCGAAGCATATTAGGTTGAGACATCTAAGTCGAAGCTACAATAAAGCACTTATGTTGAGCGTCCTAACTAACTACATTTGGCCCCTACTTTATATCGCTAAAAAAATTGATTAAAATATAGGTCAAAATTAATCACGTATTTTATAAAACCCACAACTTTTTAATCACACAATTCATTAACTTTAATCAAAATCTACTAAAAATATAATTTTAATCTCTACCATATAGGTGCTTAATGTATTTACTGGTCTTGATATCGATATGTTGATATTATATTAATTTCCTTTTCATCGAGTAAAAGATTTCTAATAAGTCAAACTGAAAAAATGTGAAATTTCTACCATTGTGAATTAGATATCTATTTCCACTTGGCATTTTGACCCGACATGAACAACCACATCAATGTTGAAAAGTAAAACTAGACGAACCCTTTAGGGGGTGGTCGAGTTGGTGGAACAAGTGAATGCGGAAATCAAAGGTCATGAGTTCGAATCCCCTGCTAATACTTCCTCGATCGAACCCGCCGTACAGGGTTTGCTCAGTGCAATTTACCTTTTCTGTATGGTTTGTAAGCTATTGCACATGGAGCGAGGTTTACCCAATGCGCATTCATGGTGGTCGGGGCTCAGTAGCGACTGCGGGTTCCTACGTCATCAAAAAAAAAAAAAAAAAA
>CAIGRS010274004.1:0-10452 GCA_903798395.1 Fraxinus floribunda
CGAAAGAAAAATGTTCTTATGATGATTTAGATTTTGAAAAACGTGCTTTGATCTACTCCATTCTTAAAAAGAAAAACTCTTTATTGAAAGATGAAGTAAAGAAGATTTTGGAAAAACAAAAAGAAAATGTTGATTAAAATTTATTAGTTAAGGAAAATTCCTCTCTAAAAGAAAAAAGTTGAAGATTTGACGAAAATCATTTATAAATTCACCGAAGGGAAGAAAAAACTTGATTTAATGCTTGGAAATCAAAAATGTGTTTTTGACACCTTTTGTAACAAAAGTGGACATGTTATGTTTAATTACTTAGATAAAAAGAAGTTATATTTTGAAAACAAAAATAAATGGATTAGAGAATTCCCAAAAACTAACTATCAAGGACCCAAGTTTGTATGTATACTAAAAAAGAAAAAATTAAATTATACTTGTAGGTACTGAAGAAAACAAAGAGCAAATGGTTCTTGGATTGCGGATGTTCAAAGCACATGATCGGAGATCGATTGTTACTATCAAACTTCAAAAAGAAAGATGGAAGTCATGTAACATTCGGAGATAACGCAAAAGGAAAAATTATTGGCATTGGAAACATTGGTAATCATTCATCTTTTTGTTGAAAATGTTCTATTAGTTGATAATCTCAAACATAACTTGTTAAACTTAGTCAATTATGTGATAAATGTTACAATATTAAATCGATTCTTCTAAAATGCCTTATTTGGATGCTTCATCTAAAGAGGTTATGTTTATAGGAAGCCGAAGTGAAAATCTCTATATCATAAACATTGAATTAGAAAGTGATGAAAAATGTTTATCTAGTTTGAAAATTGATACTTTATGGCAAAGAAGATTATGTCATGTTATTATGGACCTTCTATCAAAAAATTTCAAAAATTGCTTTGTTAAAGGATTACCTAATTTGAAGTTAGAAATGGACAAAATTTGTGATGCATGCCAATTTGGAAAACAAGTGAAAATTTGTTTCAAGCTTAAGCAATACTCTTCAACTACAAAACCTTTACAACTTCTCCACATGAACCTTTTCAGACCTTCTAGAACCGTTAGCTCAAGTTATGAACATTATGCATTCGTCATTGTTGACGATTTTTCTAGATTTACTTGAGTCCTATTTTTAAATCTAAATGATAAAGTTTTGAATACATTTAAGCATTTTTGTAAAAATGCTCAAAATGAAAAAAGGATATTCCATTACAACTAGAAGTGGTTATGGTGGAGAATTTGATATTATCGGTTCTGATAATTTTTGAAATGAAAATGAATATGAATATGAAGATAATTTCTAGGCTCCTAAACTCCTCACCAAAATACTTTAGTGGAAATGAAGAATCGTACATTGTAGGAAGTTAGGACTGTGCTTCATGAAAATAGCTTACCAAAATACTTTTAAGCCAAAGTCGTTAATACCGCTTGCTACATTGTTAGCTATGTCAATGAGCTGAAAAAAAAAGCTCGGGCTTGGCTCGAGCTTTTTCAAGCCTGAGCTTTTTTGGGCCTAAGCTGAGCAAAGCCCGGCCAAAAAAATGAGATTCAGCCCGAGCTTTCGACCCGAGCCTTAGCGGGCCGAGCTGGCTCGGGTTTTTTGAATTTTTTTTTAAAATATAAAGGCTGCAAACAGCTTATTTTAGCTACTGCAAAAGCAATTTTTTTTTAATTGGTAGGCTCGCTCGGGCCACGGGCTGGCCTGGGCTTTGGCTTGGTGTAATCGAGCCCGACTCGGTCCTCTTTCGGGCCGAGCTCGAGCCACCCGAGTCGACGAGCTTTTTTGCCACCGCTATACATTGTTAATAGAGTTTTAGTTAGTTGAAAGAAAACAAAAACTCCCTATGAGTTTTGGAAAAATAGGATTCCAAATATCGATTATTTCAATGTATTTGGTTGCAAATATTTTATTTTAAACACAATAAAATTTGATTCAAAATTCGATATTGAAATATTCCTAGAAAATTTATCAACTAATAAAGATTATAGAGTCTTTAACTAATGAACTATAATTGTTGAAGAATCTATGCACGCTACTTTTGATGAAACTAATTCTCTTGATCAAGAGGAAGATATTGTCAATGATATAGGATTGTAAATTCCTTTTGAACAAATGAGTCAATAACAAAACAAGGAAGATTCAAACGATGAACATGGAGAATTAAAACCTTGCGAAGTATCAAATGACCATACTCTACCTAAAGAATTGAGGTTTGTTCATTCTCACCCAAAAGAACTTATTATTGTATCCATTCAAAGGTATTATACTACTAGAGCTTCTACTAGAAATCATCTTAATAGTTTTGCTTTCATTTCGTAAATTGAACTAGAGAATTTTAAAAAAGTCGAGTTTGATGAATTTTGGATTCTAGTAATGCAAGAAGAACAATCAATTTGAAAAAAAAAAATCATGTTTGAAATTTAGTCGCTAGAAAAAATAATCAAACCGTTATTGGTACAAATTGAGTTTTTAGAAATAAACGAGATGAAAACAGTATAATTTTGAGTAACGAGGCTAGATTAGTGTCCTAGGTATCGATTTTGAGGAAACATTTACACCAGTTACTAAATTCTAAAGAGGATAAAAGGTTGAGTAAATTATGTTTTCAAACTTAGAAAAACTTTTTATTTAACACAAGCTCCTAGAGCTTGGTAGGAAAAGTTGAGCAAATTCCTACTTTCAAGTGATTTTTTGATGGAAAAAGCGGATACTACTCTTTTTTTTTTATCAAAACTCTATTTTTCCAATTCATGTTGACAATGTTATATTTGGTGCAACTATTATTTGTCTTTGTGAGGAATTTTAAAAATGCATGAGCAAGGAATTTGAAATGAATATAATAAGAGAACTTAAATTCTTCTTTGGACTTCAAACTAAGCAAACTAATGATGGATTCATTAGTCAAAACAAGTATATATTTAGGCATGCTCAAAAGGTTCGAAAGGGAGGAATTAAAGCCGATGAACACTCTGATGAGGTCATCCATATAATTTGACAAAGATAATCGAGGTACTTCCGTTGATGCAATGAAATATTGAGGTATGATCAAATTACTTCTTTATTTAACTGCAAATAGACCCGATATCATGTTTAGTGTGTGCTTATATGCTAGATTTCAATATAATCACAAAGAATCTCATCTTAGTGTCGTAAAACGAATTTCTAGATATCTTAGTGTCACTAGAACTTTAGGTCTTTGATATTTCAAGAGCACTCACATTGACTTAGTTATTCGGATGCCGATGGGGTCGGTTTCCCAATTGATCATAAAAGTACTAGTGAATCATATCACTTTTTAGGCTTTGCACTTGTATCGTGGTTTAGTAAGAAATAAAATTTTGTTACATTGTCTACCGTCGAAATCGAATATATATCTCAGCCACTAGTTGTGTGCACAAGTTCTATAGATGAAATAAACACTTAGTGATTATCACTTAACATTCGACCATATACCTATTATGTGTGATAAAATGAGTGCTATAAATACCTATCAAAAAAACCCGTCTTGCTTTTTACGAGATCATGCACAAAAGGGAGATATTGTGTTAGAATGTGTAAACCCCAAAATCAATTGGCTGACACTTTTACTAAGCCTCTAGCTCTTGATAATTTTCACATATTCGAAGAGGTTTGAAAAATCTAGATGAATTTGAAATATGTGTCTAATATGTTTATGTATCTATTGTTGATAAAATTAATGATTTTATGCCATTTCATCATGAAACTCAGTATTTTATTATAATAATGAAACAGACGTCTCAATGAGGAACCAATCAACCTTGAAGATGTCTGGATTGACAGAAAATTTAGGTTTTTCAGTGCGGATCAGTGTATTTCCACTTTTAAAAATCGCGATTGAAACCATTTCTTCTTCATTTTCTCCCATCTTTTTCTTCACTACATGCATCCATCTCTTATTCACCCATTTTCCTTCTCAAATCATTAATTTTCTCACCCAAATCGAAAAACATGTATACTTCTCCTCCAATTTTCTCAAAATCCCTAATTTTCTACTGTTAGATACCCTAAAACTTACTCCTTGGGATTGTACACACCCCAAGTACGAAAATAGCATACATTTCTTCAAATTCAATCATTTATCATGTCTAGTCGACGGGGCAAGCGTATGACGATAGTATGGTGGGATCCTTCTTCACCACCTGCATCCGACGAAGAACCCAAAGTGCCGGCAAATCCATTTGAAAAAACTCCAATTCTAATCAGTAAAAATGTTGATGTTGCCGATTTTACTATTAAAAGCCCTCGCATTTCACATTGATGAGTATTTAGAAATATGGATCTCGATAACCACTTTTAGAGGAAAACACATATCCTCGACTCATGAATTTCTTGTTTACTCAAAAACACCCGCATTACCATCACCAAAACTCTCATCTAAAATATTCTCAAGCTTGACGTATGTGAAAACCAGATTTTCTACATAAAGCTCATCCCATTTTATAGGGTTACAATCCAATTGAGTCATGCTATAGAGTTACAAGAAAGAATATTGAAAATATCACCAAACTTAGTATCAATCGACTCACTCTACCTTGTAAAGTTTTGTAAAATATTATTACATGTAATTCTATCACCAAAGGGTCATTGGGACGAAGTCAATAATCTTGACCTCTTCATTCTTGATTCCTTTCTAGTTGGGCGGAAATTAGACTTTTCGACTATTGCCCTTGGTCGCATGAAGCTTATTCACTCCACTCGATACATCAATGTTTTACCTTACGGCATGTTTCTTACCAAAATTTGTAAGCATTTTGAAATTCCTCTGCATTACGAGACCTTCATTTCACTCCGTTCCACCAATACTATCAATATTCAAACTCTCAAATGCATGAAAATTGTAAAAGAGCATGGTCAATGGGTGGCTCATACCAAAGGTTTCAATCCCACTTCGAGTCCTTCGACTCTACCTTTCGACGAAGATAAGGACAACGAAGTACCACATGTTCCAAACCCTCATCATGATATTTCAAATTCTAGTGCTCCTCCTATCGACAGTTTCACATTTATTGAGGATTACTACAATCTCTTAAACGGTCACATCGATTCACTCACATCATTTATCGATGGGCTAGACGGATTACTCTATTATCAAGTACTTGACAGATCATATCATCCACCGCCTCCTCTGAAGCCTTAGATATCCAGTTGTTATTTTCACTTTTTATGTATTTTGGAACTACTTGAAATGTGATATATTTAGATTAAATGTGAAATACGCCTTCTATGCCTTGACTAAGTATTTTGATGTGATGATTATCCTCTTGTTTAAACTAGCATGTATCTGGCATTTTGCGTTTAGTTAATGGGAAATATTATTCCTTCCTTTAGTTGATTTAACTTTTGATCATAAATGCGCTATCTTTTGCTTATGCCAAAAGGGAGAAATGAGTAAGATTATTATGCATGTTATGGATGACATGTTTAAATGAATGATTATTGGTTTGTAAAAGATAGGGAGAATATATGAAATACACTATCTTTATTCCTTATCAATTGTTGATATTACTTTGCAACTCATCTTGTTTGTTATAATCAGAAAGGGAAAAATTGTTGACTTATGGTTGACTTTATCCTTAATATTTTGATCATGAAAAAACATATTACTTTTTGTTTCTAACAACTTATTAAAGTCTTCAAAGCATCCAATGTCATATTGATCGATCAAGGACAAAAAGATCGATATCGAGACATTCACATTACAAATCGGACTTACAATGAAGAAAGTGATGAAAGTCAAGCATTCAAGATAATCATTGAGACATTAAGCATCAAGTGAAGATATTGGATTAGATGTTTGTATTCACTTGTAAAGGTATAAACACTTCAATTCTTAGCACTAAACGATGAAAGCTCAAAAACCATTTTTATGTACTAAAATTTATTTTGATCATCACTTGCATAAATCATCTTTTATCAAAAGCAAAATTTATTTTCCAAATTATAATTGATTAGATCATATTTTGAAATGTAGACATCCAGAAAAAGTAGTGTATGTCCAGATCATTGGAGGTTTGACAATTTGATAGCTGTAGTGTGAAAATATTGTGGTAATTCAATTGTCTTCAATTGTGATTAATTGTCTTCAAGATTCTCAAATGACTTGAGAAATTTGCTAAAGGTAATATTCTAATTACGATTTCTATCTAAACACAAAGGTGGTCATTGAAGGGAATCGAAAATAAATTTTAAATTTCATTGTGCATGTGTAAGTAGATACCCAACATCTCACTCAATGTTTCAACAAATACAATAGTTTCTCATGAAAGTCACTCATTTTTTAGAAATTCGTGATTTTTTTATTCCTGGTTTATCGTTCTACATCCAAAAACATATAGCACCAATATGTTGATTCTCAAATTTTCTCCAATCTAGATGCAAGCAGATCTTCTCCTCCTATACACGATTACTATTAAAGGCGTACGAAAGGGTTCCAAACGAGGGGTTTTGCCTGTGCTGGCCCTCCAATGATCAAGTAAGTCACTAGAGAAGCTTCTCAAAGCAAAACCTACAAGACCTTAAGTAGAAAGGAGCAAACAAAAGGTGGAATATAGCTAGCATATAGATATATATTTTTTACATTTCCTTTATGAACAGTGGGCTATGTACAAGTAATCACAATAGAGGGGCATAATGATCTTTTACCTTTGATTGGACGCATGTCAAAGTTATTAATGGAATGTTCTTACTTTAACAAGAATCTTGCTACATGTACATAAAGACTTATATAATGATTTACATAATGTCACATGACACTCTATCATTGGACAATTTAAAATACAGACACCTTTTTCATGCAATAATCTCTCTCCAACTCATCTTTTGGCATTGCTTTTGGACAATTTCTTCTAGTAAAGTAGATTAATTCCTTTAACAATATTCTTCGGACAAGCGTGTGACCTTATTTGTCAGATTTTCTATCACACGTGCTTAAAGTAATATCGTCTAGTAATGGATCAAGTAGTAGTGTCCAACGAATTCCACCACTTGATCTTTCTGCACTTCTTTTAACAACTTGATGTTGACTTGGCTGTGGTACCTCTTTGTTAATTATTCAAGAATATTTAAAAATGATGATCTTTAGACATTAGTTTTACTTTGTTGATAACCCAAGTCATGTTGGCTCACTCTTAAAAGCTTCGTTTAATGAGAGGTTTTACTTCCTTTGCCTCTTAGGTCCGTTAAGTCTTTAAAGAGCTACGAAGGAAATCGGTCGAAGGCTAATGAGCCCTGCCTTCCAGTTATGTGACTTGGGCAAATAATTAACCAATTTGTTGTTTTTAGGTGACTTGGTTCCTTTGTCTTCACTGGATGATGGTGCGGTCGCTAACGAAGCTTTGGTCATAACACTTTTTGTACAGGCTTAACTTATTGACTCAACAAGTGTAAATTTCAAAACCTTATCCTCATAAATTTACCTAGAAAATAAACTTGTTTAAGTGTGGTATGCTAAATGAAAATTAGGCAGTAAGCTAATACAAACATAACGCCTTTATTACAATATAAAATCTACTCATTTACATCGAAATATTTCACAATCTTTGGATTAAATAGGATTTTCATTTTACTAAACCAATATATGCTAATTATTTTGATACCCTTTTATCATTCCTTTTTTTACCGTTCTTATCATAAACTTTCCTCCAATATATGTGTACATTATTTTGGTTAGGCTCAATGGGTGGGGTGAGGATGACATTTATTTATTTGCAATCATATATACCTTTGTCAGCTTCTTCTTTTCAGTATTTTGTCTATTTATGACCGAAACCAGTTGTAGAGATAATTCAGATACAAAAACCTTTGCCATAAGGACACAGCGTGAAACTAGGAATTGAAACGAAAACTTTAAAAACACAATTTTGGAATCCATTAAATAAATAAATAAAAAAACTCAAAAATTGCAAAGAATTCAAAATAAACTAATTATAAAAATAGCACTAAAACTTTAAAAGCAGTTTTCGAGTCTTAAATGAAATTGGATGGCCAAAATTCTGCAATTCATCGGAAACCAAATCTTCAAATTCTACCAATATTTCTCGTATTTCGGATAGAACACCCCATTTTCCTTATTTGCTATAAAAGCCCCTTAACCACAACTGGATAAAAGCAATCAAGCTGCCTTATAGAATCTATAATGTCCTTCTCATTACTTGTAAGGGTAAAAAAACTCTCAGTTCGTTTTTGGGTGGAATTCTCATTCTGCTTAGGTAGAACCATAGCATCTTATGACTATCCCATGCAAATAGTACCAAATTAATACGCCCTTTAAGAGTTGAATCCACATCAAACTTTCATGGACAACCTAATAGAATATGGCAAGCATCCATGTCTATGACATCACACATAATTTCAACCTTATAATGCTTACTAATAGAAATAGGTATTTTGCACTAGTCTCAGTGGCCGGAACAGAAGGACCTTTCTCACCCATATAAGGAATAAGGATTAAGAAGGTTCTCAGTTGGTAATTTCAAAAAATTCACCAACCTCTTTGATACAAAGTTCTCATAGCTTCTGTTGTCCACAATAACTTCGTACACCATATTTTTGTTAGAACAGAGCGAATGGAATATGCAGTGACGCTGCCTCTCCTCCTTAGGCGACAAAAGGATACACTACAATACCTAAGTGAGCCTATCTATACCTTCATCCACAGCAAATTCAACTCATGCATACTCATCTTCCACCTTAGTACCTTCTTCCTCGTCCACTGTTTCCGACTCTAGCAAATTGACCTGCTTTCTTTCCGGGCAGTGATCGGAAAGATACCCAAGTTTGTAGCATTTATAACAAATATCTCCTATGGGCCTAGCATACAAACCTGCATTCTAAGGTGTGCTTCGAGTTTGATCTCTATTTCCAAACTGACCACTGTTGTCAACATTGCTCCTATTAAAGTTGGCTGGAGTTTGTAGTGGGGCCTTTCATTTGTCGAAAGGAACGGACGATGATGGTCCGACATGTGGGGGAACTCACCTATAAGTTGTCTCCCTCTTCTTTGATTCCATCATCTAAGCCTTCGTCGCCATGTTAATAGCTTTTTGCAACGTCCAAATATTCTACAACCTAATTCTTTCTTCAAATTGCCACCTTCAAACCAATGGTATACCTGGCTACCTTCTTGCTTTCAGATTCTGACAGATCGTTCCGCTTGCCAACAACACAAATTCGTTGGTATAGTCTGATACTGTGCAACTGCACTGCATGTACCTTATGTACATAAGATACAAAATATGTTCATTATCTG
This sequence comes from Fraxinus floribunda, assembly GCA_903798395.1. NCBI lineage: Eukaryota > Viridiplantae > Streptophyta > Magnoliopsida > Lamiales > Oleaceae > Fraxinus > Fraxinus floribunda. The sequence continues at coordinate 9,267 of CAIGRS010274004.1, forward strand.
CAAGCGGAAATCAACCTATCATACACTGCTTCATCTTTCTCTAAGTCCGAATCCGACTATTCTCTTTCTCCTTCGAGTATTCTTTGATTATCCCAGCATACTACTACATCCGATTTCAAGCGAAACACCCACCATCTTAATTTCGTAAAACGGTTAATGTAATGTTCTGAATTTTTACTACTAGTTAGATTTAAAATTTGGACATATGTGCGCTACTATTAAAGTCTAATGACCTTATTGATTATTGGCCTAGTTTAATGACCTTATTGGTTACTGGCAAATAGTTTGACGACCTAAGTGGAGAGTTAATTTGGAAGTTAGATGAAATCATGTATAAAATATATGTAAATATGCCCATTGGTCATTAAAGATTATTTATTTGGCCACATGCATTATTCCCACCACATTTTAAGCCAATGTAACTGATTTGACCGCAAAAGTAACGTAATTGATTTGACCATATGCATTATTTACACCAAATTTCAAACAAAATCAATTAATTTGATGACTTTCAAGACAATGCACCAATTAAGCATTGACCATGCCTAACATCTAGCCATTTCACTTTTCTATACACGATCCAAAATTTACACTATAAATATGAGATAAACACAACACCAGACTTTCCCTTTTCTCTCCGCCTTTCCTCTTCCTCTTGTCATTCTCATAGTAAATATAGTTGTGCACTCACACAATCACATGAATACTCAACCCCACACAAGGTTCAAGGATCTCCCTCCAACAGTTACTTCTTCAATCATTTTGAATTCTCCAATGAAAAATAAGTGTCATTACGTTATTACGTGAGTAATCATATATATGTTATTTCATGGTTATGTTAAGTTATGGTCTATATTATGTATAAAATTTGTAAGGACGGATTGGAGTATAGTAGCGCTACACACTCAGTAGACTCATCGTCAATAATTAATTTATAGAATAATCGAACACATAAATTATGCAATTTATATAGTGACATCATCATCATCATAGGCTCATTTTCCTTTAAAAATCATAGGCTCTTTTAAAAACATAGGGTGTGGGTAGTCTCATCTCATACATTTAAGCACATAAGTTATGCATAACATCATCTTATCTCATAAGAGATATTCTCGTCTCTTCTCATGCATTAAAGCATATAAGTTACGACAAACGTAACAACATCATTTATCTCATAAGAGATATT
>CAIGRS010274013.1:0-14743 GCA_903798395.1 Fraxinus floribunda
TATGCGAGAGAGAAGAGACAAAACCTTTAAAATCAATTTAATTTTTTGTTTAAAAGATTCTAATCTTACCATGTCGGTTCTTATACCAATTGTTGTAATTATTCAATAATTATGCTAAGAACAAGAATCACATATTCTGAATTGATAATTTGAAATTCATACCTACAGAAGTCATAGTTATGTATGAATGTTACCAACTAAATCTCCTCTCCTTGCTCCTAAAAAATAATCAATCCTAACCCTAATTAGGGTTTATGGTCTTGAGGAATGTGTGATGGTCGTGCGTTAACCGAGGCTTTTGTAGCGTTTCCCACAGATGGAAAAGCTCCGCTAGATCCGATCTCCAATACCTTAAATAAAGGCGTCGAGGTGGTGTCCTCGTCCCCCCTCCGATACTTAAGTTAGAGAGAGAATTATGTGAAAAACTGTATAATGGAATATTATGCAAAACATAACATAATAATGCGGCTAGATTATGTATTTATAGATGTTGGAGGGGGAGTCATGGAAGGATTGAATTTTCTGTAGGTCTAGTTATTTAATATTTTTGTATTGTATTAGAAATATATAATTTGTGTTATGTAAAATTTGTAATAAATTAGGAGTTTGTACTTAAGTAGGACTATTATTCCTAGACCCGACCTCATAATGGACCTGATCTCGAAATCAGCCTAGTTGGAGTGGGCCAAGATCGGGCCTACTAGCCCGAATTCGGGTCAAGTAGCTCGAGCCCGAATCTATCGATATTTTTTCCTCATCACATATAGATTGATGGCCTGATTTAATCGAAAATTGGATGTAATAAGAGTTTTGGTTGCCTTTTTTTTTTTATTATTAAAAAAAATTGTATCTTAAGGAGGGATAGCATTGGCAATCATCATGTTATCAATACAATCAATATTTCCATATTTATGAAATTGAACTTTCATTTTGCAGGAAAAAAATATATATCATAAATGGACAAAAATCATTTAGACTGAAGTCAACTCAACGTAAACCTGACTCGATAAGGTTCACCATATATAAATAGTCAAAAGCAAATCTAAAATAATAATCATTTATCTCATTAAAGATGATCACAAGTCTATATGATATATGAAATGATAAGGTAAATTAAATATATGAATATAAGACCACTTTATTGGTCTTCTCATTTAATGCTAAATCATATGGTATTTATCTATAGTGAAGATCGACAATAGTACTCAATTCCGATCTACTGAATCACTCATCATTAATAAGTAAAAACTTGAATGAAAATTAAATTAACGATAAGATAGAATCTTAAGTTGTGACAAAAACTTATCTTTTTTCGATCATAGGTTATCATAGTTCCTAATGCCTTTATATTTTTTTTCAAGAAAATGAAAAATTGTATTTTTAAGAAATGATTTAGAATCCATATAAAAAAATAGGAACGATTTAGAAATGATATAAAAAAAAAAAAAGGATTTAGAAAATCGACCATAAGAATTCAAAAATGCTAAATTATTCAAGGTAGATAAAGAATGGAAAAAAAAAAAAAGAAAAAAGAATGTAAATTAAGTTTGAATTTCTCTTCTTTTTCTTTTTTCCCCAATCAAATTCATAAATTGGAATTTGGTAAATGAGAAACTGGAATGAAGCAAATTTATAGGGGCTACTTCCATTTTTGGTCACTCAACTTTCATTGAAATTTTAATTCGTCGAAATATGATTATTTGACTTCAATCTTAGTCCCTCCTTCAGGTCACATTACCAAACACGACCTCTCAATCCTCTATTAGCAATCGTTTCTAGGTATATGTCACATAATCATGTTATCGTAGCAAAATCCCAAAATTATGGATGAGTAGAGCTCTAAGTGTTCAGATGAATTACTGTTGATTTTAAATGCAATTTGCTTTCAACTTCTACGATCACGACATAATTAGACAGCATATTTACCTAGAAACATAAGATACAACAAATTTTAACGTTATCATTTGATTGTGATGTTGAGTTTAATAATGGAACTAATGAACTGGTTAATATTGAAGGTAAACTTAAGTTTGGTTAACCCAATGAGTTTTCACTAAAAGTTGAGTGACCAAAAATGAAAATTAACCCAAATTTATTTATGTAATTGTTGTTGCTTTCAAATTGTAATGTATCCTAACTAATTCTCCCATTTACATGCTGGGATTTCATTGTCAATCACTACTTCACAAATTTAGAGAGAGAGATGAGGGAGCTTTATAGAAGAAGTCATCCATGCATTACACTTTTTGTATTAACTTCATTAACCATAGTTTTTGTGTCTCTAATAGCAAATTATGTTTTCAATACTCTTTTTTTACTTTCTCTTCCATCTTCACCATGGACATCGACTGTCGTATCCTCCTCTTCGTCTTCTCCGAACCATTCTTCCAAAATGGCGTTGTACCCCACATTCTCTGTAAATCTCCCTATCCCTTTTCGAAATCATTTCTTTCCTTTTTTTTCTGAAAAAGTATTTTAATTTTCTTCTTGCAGAATCCAAAGATGCAGAGGGCAGTAGAGAACCTTATAAAGGAATTAAATGTTGAAAGCACGTTGAGAAGGGGCAAAAAAAGGGATGAGAAAATGGAGAAAATTGAAAGTGATCTTGTTAGAGTGAGAGAACTGATTAAAGAAGCCATTGTGAAGAGTAGAAATTCTACCCTATTTGTTGAAGATGAAGATTATATTCCAAAAGGACAAATCTATAGGAATCCATATGTTTTTCAAAGGTAATTTTTTTTTTTTTTTTTTTTTTGAGATCACAAATAGATTATTATTTTGTGTTTGTCGTCTCGTTTGTAAGTTCCCTAGTTGAGCATCCTTGGAGTTTCAACATGTTTTTCCCTAAGATATGCACCGAAATATGTTTACTCTATGTTGATAATAAAAAATAATTGGGGAATTGGTCGTCCTTCTTGAAAAAGATAAAATAAAAATTATTAGTCATTACATGGCTCATGTTTGTAAACTATTTATAAGCACTGAAGCCATTTTTATCCCGTTATAATTTTAAAACGTTTTATAAACACCTAACAAGTATGCTATATTTATAGTTTAGATTTTATTGAAGTTGTTATCTAGTGAACTCTTGTGATTTATAAATTAACTGCATATTTATTCATTATTGCTTATTATTTGTTTAAGATATATGCCTTATGTGGTTCTTAATTATCGGTTTCAATAAACAAATATTGAAGATGATAGAAAATATTAACGATGAGGAAAAATTATTGATGTGATATAAAATATTATTTTATTGAAGAATGTGTGGTTGAAAATGAGTAGAAGAATGAGAATGAGAATTTTTTTATTGATCGTTCACATTTAATTTAGTCCATTTATTAAAATTATCAAAAACCCGAACCGTACGCACCTCTTGTTTTAGACATTTGAGGAACTAATTGAGCCTATCAAAACCCAACTCGAAAATTCGTTAGTGTTGACATTGGACAAAATTATTGATCGTCTATTTGTTATAACCCAATCTAACAAGATTAGACATGACAATTTAAGATTTTTGTCATGTGTCTTTCTTTTTTCATCATTTACCAAACATGATATAAGGATTATAAACTTGATTGCATATAAGTGACTTAACAAAACTCATTCTCAACCCTAGCTAATTGGCATTTGATATCGATAGAATTTGCCTTGTCCTCAAATAGAATATCCGGACCTTGTTCGACATTTTTTTTTTTTAGATTATAAATGAAACGTGTGGCCAACAAGTGTATAAAAATGGTGAGTTCAATAAAATGTGTGATTAAAAATGATGTTTAACCAACTTATAATCTAAAAATTGTTTTGTCAATCGGGAACTATATATAGTCTTAATGTGGCTTGAAATCCCACTTGTTGAAAGTATACATAAGCAAGTAATTACCTCAATATCATTCTTGAATGGTAAAATAGGTTATTTAGGCATTTAGCACTACGAGCTGTTGACTCGTGGAGATTTAGAGTTCGTTTGACATAGTTTTTTAGAAGACAAATGGAGTTTTTGATATTTAAAAGTTGCTTTTAAATCCGTTTGGTAAATTTTATGAAAGTGTTTTTTTTAATTAGGAAGGTATTTAGAGAAAACTGATCTAATATAACTTCCTCTAAAAAAAAACTTTCGGAATAGGAATCTCTTTTAAAAATTAGTTTTCAAATAAAAATTAAGATATCTTCTATAGAAAGCAATTATTATTCAATCAGCTGTAAAATCTTGTGAATTGTCTCTCGAGAAACTATTAAATGGTTTAGGAAAAACACGGTCACAGAATTCTTTTCAATTGAAAATTCCAATCTACGAATCTCAACAGTTCAATGCTCAAACTCTTGGTTTTTATTATGTATGCAGGAGTTACTTGCTAATGGAAAGCATGTTCAAGATATTTGTTTATGAAGAAGGGGAACCCCCTTTGTTTCACTATGGTCCTTGCAAAGACATTTACTCTACAGAAGGGATTTTTCTCAATATGATCGAATTGAGTGCTAAGTTTCGAACTCGTGATCCTGATCAAGCTCAACTGTTTTTTCTTCCCTTTAGTGTGGCAATGATTCTTGAACACCTTTTTGATCCTATTATACGCGACAAGGCCGTTCTTGAACGTGTTGTAGGCGATTATGTTCGTATTGTATCTGCTAAGTATACCTACTGGAATAGAAGCCTCGGAGCCGATCATTTCATGCTCTCATGCCACGATTGGGTATGCATATTTGATATTCTTGACTCGAATAAATATCATTTCCTTTAAAAGGGTTCACTATAACCAGATCGTTAATTTCTTGGTGTTCTTCTTTCTTCTTTGGCATGTTTGATACTCTTAAGAATAGACAATTTTTTTTTTTCATATTGCCTATATATTTCTTGATTTCCTTCAAATGGGTTTGATCTCTTGCTCACAATGAACATGAATTATTATACCCATTGTGGGTGTGGCAACATCCGTGACGTGACAACAGCAATGTTGCCACACCCACAACGGGCATAATAACTCAGGTTCATTGTAGGCAAGAGATCACCAGTGTTCCTTCAAATGTATGTGAAGTCCTAATGATCAAATGTATAATGCAGGGGCCAAGAGCTACGTGGTATGTCCATCAATTATACTTCACTTCAATTAGAGCATTATGCAATGCCAATACCTCAGAATTTTTCAATCCCAGAAAAGATGTTTCATTTCCAGAAATAAATTTTAAGACCGGAAATATTACAGCAGGTCTAATTCTAGAACACCCCTCTTTCAATCGCACGATTCTAGCTTTTTTCGCAGGCGGACTGCATGGTCGAATCCGTCCTTCGCTTTTCGAGCACTGGAAGGACAAAGATGAGGATATCAGAGTATATGAAAAAGTCCCAGAAAATTTATCTTATCGAGAACTCATGAAAAACAGCAAGTACTGCCTATGTCCAAGTGGTTTTGAAGTTGCCAGTCCAAGAATTGTTGAGGCAATTTATGCAGAATGTGTGCCAGTTCTGATTTCTCAAGATTACATACTGCCATTTAGTGATGTTCTTGATTGGACTAAATTTTCCATTCAAGTTTCTGTTGGTGAATTGCCAAACTTGAAAAGGATTCTGATGGGAATAAATGAGGAGAAATATAGAAGAATTCATGAGAATGTGAAACAAGTGAAAAGGCATTTTGTGGTAAATGATCCTCCAAAGAGATACGATGTTTTTCATATGTTGATTCACTCTCTTTGGCTTAGAAGGTTGAATGTTCGAATCTATGGATAATTTTATATTTTTTTGCTCGTGCCGTGCTCCAAGCTACTCATAGCTTAAAGCTAACATTCTTACAAGTCTATAGGAAAGTTAAATGTTACTTTTGGGAATGAGTAAAATAGCGAGATGAAATGAAAAATAGTTCTATTTTTTTTTTCCTTAGATGAAATATACGTTCCTTAATCCAAAACTAGCAGTTGTGATTTTGGGGGATTAAAGCTATTAAAAAGAAAAAGGAAAAGAAGAGAGTGTTACGCCTCTTCCAGCGAGGCTCCAAGTATGACCACGTGGTAGAGATACAATAGACCAACCTAGGCCCACACTCCATATCAGTTTGCCCATGTGACAATTTGGGCAGACCATTTATTGGGCCAAACCCCTAAGGAGAGGTCAAACCGTTTATTGGGCCGAACGCATATAAAAGGCCGAACCTTCGTGGATGAGGCAAGGCAAGTAGATGCACTGCAAAGGATCATGTGTACAAATTCTTTCATTTATGATTGATGTGACAACACACTGCAATAGCCACTTTACCTAATTAACATATCAAATCTAACTTGTGTTTCAGACCAAGGGCTACAAATGGTTATAACATTAAATGTGCTTCAGCCTATGACTGATCAATTATTGCCTATGATAAGAGGCCCCAGACGCTAGGATGAGACCATGTGTCTCTTCATCCAACGTTTCTTACTTATTCTCCTCTATTATAAAAGCTCACATATTATGTCATTTGAAGGTAATGCAGATTTATACTCTCAACATATAACTTTTGCAATTTCTTTTTACTTTCTACAGTCCTCGGATCCGAACCCCTTTTACTTAAATAGCTTATGCCTTAATCACGTCCTATACTCAAAACATTTTTAACTATTATGGAAGGTTGACTTAACTATTGAAGTGCGACCGATCACCTCTTTCCACTCTTGAGAAGGCCACGTACGAACGTTTGGCATTTCTCACATTTTCTAGCAAAGGTCATTACATTCTTTTTCATATTCGGCTAATAATATCCATGTTTCAAAGCTTTTTGTGCTAAGGAGTGTCCACTAGCATGTTTACCACATATGCCTTCATGAATTTCTTTCATTACATATGAAGCTTCATCTTTGCTTATGTACCTAAGCTCTTATTCGTAGTTTTTGTACTAGATTTTTATCTTCTAGAAGTACTTCGTATTTCAAACAGGAAACAATGTCTTGAATCTACAAAGTTTTATCCTGTATCCATAAGATCTCATCCTTTTTGGGCCAATTGATGGTTTTAGTAGCAATTGAACATGAACTATTTTTAACAATTCGTCTTTTGAACTTGCCAGGTATAATAAGGCATCTGCATGCTCTTTTCCGCCCTAGGAATTTGGACGAGTTCAAACTAATCGAAGCATTGCAACAATTTATGGCTTCTGCAAAATATCTGCCATTATTTTATCATTGGCTGTCTAGTTTATTTAGTTTACCACTAACTTCGAGTCACTTTTATTTCAATATTTCAAGCCTACATTTCTTTTGTCAACTGTAGGCCTGCTAATATTTATTCGTATTCAGTTATATTATTGGTTGTTTAAAATGAGAACCTTAATGTGCAACTCAATTTCTGCCCTCCGAGCTTGTCAATATTATGCGTGCTCCAGAGTCGGTATCTCCTAATGATCCATCCACAGACAACTTTCACGTTCCCTGTTCAGGCTTTTCCTCAAGAATTGGAACATCTGACAATTCTGTAATAAAACCAACCAAAGCCTATACTTTGATTGCATATCGTTCTTTATAGCTTCTATCAAATTGTCCCAACTCTATTGCCCATTTTATTAATTTCCTTGATGCATTAGGCTTCGGCAACACTTGTTTGAGTGAGAAATTTGTTAACACTTCAATGCTATGACTCTGGAAATAGGATCACAGATTTCGTAACGCCGTAAGGAAGGCAAGGGCCAGCTTTTTCATATACAAATATCTTGACTTTGCTCCTTGAAAGGTTTTTACTAACATAGTAGATTGGTTACTGTTACCGTCCTTCCTCTTTTAATAGTACCGAACTGGCCGCCACCTTAGATACTGCTAAATATAGTGGTAGCTTTTTCCTGTTTTTGGGTTTAGCTAGTAGGGGTGCTCTCCCTAGGTGATCTTTTAGGACTTGGAATGCATGTTTCCATTCGTTGCTCCACTTGAACTTTTTTACTCCTTCAGCACTTGGAACAAAGGGAAACATTTTTCCATTGCTCGAGATACAAACCTATTAAGGGCAGCGACCCTTACTGTTAGAATTTGCACTTCCTTTAGTTTAGATGGGATGGCATTTTTATGAGCGCCCAAATTTTGTTGGGGGTTCCCTTCAATACCTCAATGATTGATCATATAACTAAGTAACTTTCAGATTTAACTCCAAACGTGCAGTTTAGCAAATTAAGTACCATCTTATATTTGTAATACATTGAAAGCCTCTTCAAAGTGTTTCAAGTGGACTCCAGCCTAAAGGATTTGAACAAGCATAGCATCAATGTAATCCTCCATCGTTTTTCCGATTTGTTTTGCAGACATTTTGCTTACTAACCTTTAATATGTTGCCTTTTTTAGCCCAAACAACATTACTTTGTAGTAGTATAGTCCTCGATCTGTCACGAATGTGGTATGTTCATCGTCAGCCCCATACATAGGGACTTGGTTATATCCCGAGTATGCATCCATGAAATTTAACAGTTCGTGTCTCACAGTAGCATCCACCAGCAAATCAATTATTGGAGCAACAAGCTATCTTTTGGACAATCTTTATTCAAAGTCCCTATTGAAACTGACTTGGCTTACCACTAGCTGGGAATCAATATTGATGAAGAGCCTCTTTACACTCTTCCGTCCACTTGAACTTCTTCTATACCTTAAAAGAATTTTGAAGAAATAAATTCATTTGTCGATGACTTTTGAGACGAAGCAACTTAGGGTTGCCACTTGCCCACAATAAGACTTTGCACTTTCTTTGGTTTTCAAGAGAATCTCATTTCCATTAGGGCTTTAATATTTTCAAGGTTTGGTCTCAATGCTTCTTTTGTTGACAATATAACCAACAAACTTTTTAGAAGCGATACCAAACACACATTAATGGGGATTAACCTCATTTTGTACCTCTTTACAATTTAGAAAATAGCCTCTAAGTGTTTGACATGATCCTTCATTTAGATATTCTTTACCAGCATGTTGTCCATGTATACTTCCATGTACCTACCAATGAGGTCAACAAGCATCTTGTTGACAAGCCTTAGATAGGTGGCTCCGATATTTTTTTAACTCGAATGGCATCACCTTGTAATAATAGAGACATCTATCAGTGATGAAAGTTCTCATCATCTACGGGATACATAAATATCTTATAGTAGCCTGAATAAGTATCCATAAAGCTTACCAATTAACGGTGGAATAAACGAGTTGATCAATATTTGGAAGTGGAAAGATGTCCTTTGGGCAAGCTTAGTTGAGATTGAAGAAGTCTATTCAGACCCTCCACTTGTTGTTGTGCTTGTTTACAAGAATTGAACTAGAGACCCAATTCGGAAATGTGGCCTCTCTAATGAAGTCATTAGTTACCAACTTTTCCATATCTTCCTTTAGGGCCTCATACCTTCATAGTTAAGTGCTCTTCTTTTTTGTCAATGGGAGGCAACCTTAGGATCAGTTTTAAGGTGGTGATAACTAATCTTGGGATCAATGCCTACCATATCCTCATGCCTCCAATCAAATACATCTAAGTTCTTGTAAAAGAAGCTTTTAGGCCTCTTCTTGGCTTCTAGAGATAGGACCACACCCACTTGTAGTACTTTGGTGGGATCTTGAGGGTCTATTGGAAAGCTTTCTAGTTCTTCCATTGGAGCGACTTTTTACTCGAGCTCGATGATGCGAGGGTCTAATTCGTCACATGTAATCCCTTTTTTCAGGGTCCTCTCTTTTTTGGGTAATCCCTTCTTCAGGGATCTTCCCTTCTTCAAGGGCATCTACTATCTTAATGTATTTTCCTTGTTCAGGGGTTTACCCTTCTTCGGGTGCATCGATCATTCTGGTGTAATGTACCACCATGTTAACATTGCGGGGTCCGACCTTTCTTAAGGAGTTGAGATAGCACTCCTTGGACTCCGTTTGGTCACCTCTAACAGTTGTACTGCCATGTTCCATGGGAAACTTCATTCATAGGTGATGTATGAAAGTGATGGCCGATAATTCTTTCAAGGCATGTCTTTCTAAGACTCCATGGTAGGCTGAACTAATGTCTACCACGTGGAACTCCATGAAGTGATGGACTGTTCGAGGAGATGACCCCATCTCTATTGCAAGAGTGATCTTTCTTCTAATGATGATGCTATCATCGGTGAAGCCATATAAAGGGAATGTCATGGGGGTCAGCTTATGGTCCACTCGTATCTTGTCATAAGTGGCACTAAATAAGATATTAAATCTCACATTGTACATCAACATGCATTTCAGCCCATTTCAGTTTATCACAGCTCTCATCAATAGAGCATTACAATATGGGTAATTTAGACCTGTCGTATCTTCCTCGATGAAGGTGACGGATAGTACGTTTCCAGTCCCATGAAGAATGTTGTTGACTATCTAGTTGGCTGTTGGAGCACTACAACAAAAATGTGATTTTGCGAAAAGATATTTTGCGATATATGAGCAGTTGTCGCAATAAGTGATTTACCATGACACTTTTTTAAGTTTGTTTCAAAGATCGACATGAAAAAAATAAGTACAAAAAAATATAATGTGATATTAAAAGTTATCACAAAACATGAGAATGTGCAACAAATAATAAAGATTATCGCCAAAAACATGAGGGAAGCAAGGTGCCAACATATTATAGGTGGAAAACTTATAGCGATAAACTTTTATTTCTTACAACAAAGTGTTTGTGACGCAATAGGGTCTACTTTATGTGATAGGAGTATTTGTTGCTAAACATTTTATATGTGGAGGAAAAAATCGGACAAAAAAGTTGTTGTAGGTCTTCACAATGTTCGCCCGTATGTTGGAGGCTCTAATGTTGTCATAAAATAGAAGGATACGATAACGTGAAATGCATGTTGCAGAAGGCCTCAAATGCAAATTTTTTGCGACGTTTTTCGTCAATTGCTTTTATTATAATTTATGACGCTCTTTGCTTATTGTCTTATTGCAATTTTCTTTCATTTTTTGCATCAAGATTTTTTTTGGCCGTCTAGCTAAAGGTAACATTTTAATATGTAATATAATTCTTTTAAAAAAAAAAATTTTTTTTACTAATAGGAAAATTATTTAATAAAAGCGTTATAAAATGTTTAGAAAAAATTAATCTCCAACAAAAATACAAAAAAAAAATATTAGATGATTAAACTTTTGATCACATAATAACTTACAAAAAAGAACTACTAGTCCGAATCAGTTTATAAAGGAAAAGAGATGTCTCAATAGTTAAAGCAAATAAACAAACAAATCATAATTCGTATATTATCATTGCACGTTTGCACGTTGAAGATTGTTGCTAGTTCAGATTGTTGTAAAGACGTGGCACTTGACCCTATATGAACTTATGCATTAATGTCTCAAATAGAGACAGTATGGCACACATATCCAATAATTCTTATTTCTGCTTCTGTATTTACTCTTAAAGGGCTATTGATTCAGTATCAATGGATGTCAAATGAACAAAGTGGCTTGAGATAGGTTTTTGATCATGTCCAAGTCCTCTAATGTAACCTCTAGATTTTCTGAAAACCTCTTGCATAATCTCAAGTTTTGTGGAGGTCTAAGATCCCTCTAGAACATGTTGCTCTTTAATCTCAAGCATCATCTCAAAAAAAAAATAAAAGAAAAAAAAAAAAAAAAAATATATATATATGTGTGTGTGTGTGTGTGTGTTTTTTTTTTTTTTTTTTTATAACTCAAAAGAAAAAAATTTACATTTCCTTCAAGACATACAACAAATGATTTTGATCCACTATGATGATTATATTTAACACAGTTGTGACTCGCCAAATTACATGTAGATAGTGCCTGCAGTTAATTCAATATTAATATAATTAATTCCTTATTATAATTTTTCATTTTTATTATATTCATTATGTTAAGATTTATTATTCTTAATATTTACAAATATCAATATTTTTAATAAATGTTACCCGAAATTTTGGGGTAGAGCATTGTTGACACGACCCATGCCAATCTACTTAGTATACGTTAGTTGGATGGTTCTTTATTGCATTATCTAATTTTTTGACATTAAAATATTTATCTTTGAATCTACATCTATAGTCACGATATCTTCTCGCTAAAATATCGTTCACACATTTAAGGACATGCTCAACTATCAAACTAAGCTTGAATTTTGCCTTCCAATAAAGAAATGGGTGTATTAAAAATAAATTATTTATAAAAACATGGAAAACTAGTAACTAATCGCCAAAGTTTTGTAAAAAGTGAATTTGTTTTTAACTTACCAATACTCGATCATATAATTTCTTTTTTTCTTCCTTAGATATGTCGATCCACCTTTTGTAATGAAATGGAGAAAATGATCAAACAATGTAGCCATACTCACTAGCCAAACGTGTTTCCCAATTTTCAGTAGCTCTTTCTAATTTTTGAGAAATCTATAATGATATTTTCTCGGCTGCGCAACAATATCATCAATGTCTTGCATTTTGTGGGATCACATTCCTTCCCCTTCAAAGAATGAGAATATGTAAAATAAAACACTCAAAGGATGAGAATCTATAAAAAAAAATTTGAAATTCTATCAATTAAATGTATACATTATGATGATTGTATATCATAAATATAATATAAATTATTACCAATAGAATTGAGAATGGTCTAATGTGTCAATGTGGCTGCATGTAATGAATTAAGTTGACGTTAAGGTTGAGATAATGGAACAAAAAACCTAAAGATATTTGAGGTGATGGAGTTGGAACCTAATGATTAGTAGTCTGAGGGAATGAGGAAGAGATATTAGTTTAAGGAGTAGTCTGTGATAATGAACCCTTACATGATGCCTTCGACGAGGAAACTTCAGAAGGCGACTTGTAGGATGTAGTAAAAACTCTATTTTTTCTTGCCAATTCTTATTCGAGAAGCCATTATCTACCAAGGAAAAACAAAAATGATCATTTTCAACAACAAAAAATGTGTCTCCATTCTGGATCATTGTTTAACAATATTAATAAGTGCTTGTAGGGGCGGAGCCAGGAATGTTGTTCAATGGAAGTATGCAATTTAATCAAGGCGATATCTATAAGGGGTTTTCCACCCACTCTCTATTTGTAAAGGGTTCTTTTTGTTGGAATGTGGAAGCAGAATTATCCATTAATTAAAAAAATTATTTAATTCAATAAACAAGATCGTCTGAATGTTCACGTGTATATTATATCAAGAATTAAGGATTCGTAATTTTTACCAAAATTCAATGATCAATTCTAGAACTGGATCTGAATCACGACTTTCAGCCTTTTGGATCACGAGCTTCCAATCTTTCAATTGCAAGAACTTAATGCTTCAAACCTCCAAGTCTTAGATGGTATTCTCCAAAGTGGGTGGGCACATTCTTTTAATTAAATAAAAAAACTAATTCTTGAATTGGACAATAAGAAAATATAATTTCTCACTTTTTCTCTCTTTCCAAATTTGAACACTTTGAAATTATGTAATATGTTCTTATTGGATTTTTATGTCCATCTAATCTCTATTTATAGAAATAAAAGATGTTCCAATTCATGTAGAATAATAATTCCAATATCAAATATGAGTCTTTCCAAATCTCTAATTATCTCACTAACTTAAATACAATTTTCTTTAATGATCCTATGAACAAATCACAGATGTCTTAATTTAGCTGTCGCTAAACACTGAGCTCAGATTTTAGCCGTTCAATAGAAAATAGTTAAGTTGTCACTCTACTTATTTTTTAGGTCGACGATTCTAGACACAAATTCATGTTCTTTACTTTGCTCATTCTCAAGTTCCCAAATCATCAAGATATTTGACCAATCAATTTGATCTCACCCATTGATGAGTCAAAAAACCATTGAAATCACTAAAAGATATACATAATGTCAACCCCGAAAAATGTGATACTTATGTGGACAACAGATGCAGGCCCACTCATGCCAACTAAAGCAAATTTCAGCGCGTTTTGACCGGAGTGCCGACAAGAAGTAGGATGAATGTGAACGCATGAGATGTTTCACAGTGGAGACAAAAGTATTCAAGTACAGGCAGGTGAAACGAAGATGATTGTTCTAACAACAATCATTGATCGAATACCAAAGTAAACCCATGAAAAGATCAAATAATGTATATAGAGAAAAAGTAGATGATATGTATAGAATTTTGCAATATTATTTTTATTATCATGGATCAAGGGTTCAAGAGTCTAAAGTCCAAGAATCCAACCCTTTTTCAACTACAAAGAGGTTCTAATTATAGTGCTTTAGCCGACGTGGTATTCGTTGGATCAAAACCATGTGGTCTCATCTCCTTGACTGAGACTTCACATCACTATCTATCATACAATAAATATATTGACAATGGGTCACTCGTCCTATACAATATGCTGACACACTTGACACTCTTTATTACAAACATTACATCAATCAATCTGAGGATTGCTTAAGGATCTTGTAAGAGACAACTTCGACTTCATTAGTTTCAGGTAAATTAAGGGTCTCGGGAGAATCTTAGTGTTGGTCCTCTGTGTGAGAGCTTTGACTTCTTCCATTTCTTCATGTAACGCTGCAGATTAACGCACTTCACCCGTTAAACAGTGCTTCGGCAGAAGGGCTTTTGCCATTCTTATGATTTCTTGTTGGGAGATGGTTTTTACCATATCACAATAGCCCCCTAAGTCTAAATATAAACATTTATGTTACAATTAGAATTTAAATGTACTTGACTTGTGCGAACTACCTACTAGTTTTGTGTGAAGTTACATATTTCGAGATGGGTTAATTTCACAAACGGCCACCGAAGTTACTTGACAATAACAAAATGGTCACTAAAGTTT
>CAIGRS010274030.1:0-56586 GCA_903798395.1 Fraxinus floribunda
AAGATCTAAATTGTGAATAATTATTTAGATTACTTTATGCAAATAATTGTAAAGATGAAGATGAATCCCCCTACATTTGGAACTTCTATTTTTTGTACAGCACAAAGATGAACTTGTTGTGTCAAATTGTTATCCAGCTACTTTCTTGAATAAATTTCTGCAGCTTTAAATATATACTTATCTTAAACATAGTGGAAGTTAAAGAATTGAAAATAAAAAAATAAAAATAAAAATGATAGTGATAGATATGGACTATTCCTCACTCACCCCACCCCACCCTACCCTAACCCCAAAAACCTTTTTATCTACTCTTTCATGTAGTGATCTGTTATGGGCTCTCTCCCCACCCCCCGCTCATCGAGCCCTATAGTGCACACCGGACTTCAAGATTATTTTTAACTAAACCAAACATGGACTTTATATTAGTTATATAGAGGGTGAGAATACTCTAAGTTTCTCGTGCATGTTTGTGACTACAAACTTCAAAATATTTCAAACTCGTATCATTTTAATCGTCAAACTAATCTTAATTGTGTGTGAAGGGTTCAAGTTAACACATATCCCAATGACTATGAATTCAATCATCGGGTTCTGACATTGTTCATGCGGGATCGAATGTGTCATAGGCATAAATTTTGTTCATTTGGGATTGGGCTCCAATGTGATCTTTTGTCGCGTCTCTATTGATTCGAATTCACGACCTTCACAAACACCAGCATTCAACATAAGGTCGTATTTTTAAATAGTTAGGGACCCGACAAAAAATCATGTTGGGACCCAAACTCTTAGTGAATAGTATATATCCATACGATACAAACCGAATTCCGCAAATTAAGACTGTCGGGTCTGATGTTCGCATTCAATGGCCATAGTCTGGAGGATGTATCATATACCAACACCCTCCACCACCACCACCACCACCACCACTCCCTCCCACCCCAATCCCACCCACCAAATCTTTATCTACTCTTTCATGTTGTATGTTGCAGTAGTGGCTTGTTTTCATTATAATTTCTGGCGGCAATGGATGCAGAAATTAAAAAATACTGCCACTTGAGAAATTGAGATTGATAACGTGAGAAGCACGTGGATGATAGATATATATGTCAACTCAATGATTAAAGTTGGAGTCAAACTAAAAACCCACCACACACAACTCCTCAGACTATGGGTTTTAATTTGTTGAGACCCCATTTTATTTACTTTCGGCTCAAATCTTGTAGCCGTGGTCTTTTTCAATAGAATAATTCTCATTATTCTCAATTTTTATTTTTCAATCTTTAGTTTACTATATGTGGAAAATAATTCCCTATCATGCAAAAATGCGTCTAAGAGTCACCTACTACGACTAAGTTTATTAGTGGGGTTATGATAGAGATGTCCAACGAGCTGAACGATTGTGTCAAACGAGCAGCTAGGCTCGTGGGCGACTTGGGCTCGTACTTGCCCGAGCCCGAGCCCGAGCCCGAGAGAGCTAGCTCACCGACGAGTTGAACCATTCGGCTCGCCCATAAGCGAGCGGCCCGTGGGATGGCGAGCCATGAGTGTGGGGTGGCGAGTCACGAGACTACTATGACCGTTTGCAATGGTCACTGAACTTCCAAAAGTGGCCATTTTGGTCACTTTATTTATTTATTTATTTTTCCTTCTTTTTTTTACTCTATAAAAAAAGACGAACTCCCGAGTCAAGCCGAGCTTGGCTCTCGAGAAATGAGCCGAACTCGTAGAAGGCTCGGCCCATTGCCACCTTCAGGTTGGGACGGGGGTGGAGGTGGGGTGAAGAAGACTAGCACGTTATTTTATTTCAATATGTTAATCTTTTATGTAAAGAATAGAGATCGAAGACAAGAATATTATGAGCATGTTTGAGCCTCATTTTTTTATGAAAATAAATTTTGGAATAGTATTTTGATGGAGAATGTGTAGTTAAAAAATAAGGAAAAGTTTTTTTTATTTATATATAATATTATTTTATTGAAAAACACGTGATTGAAAATAAGAGTTAAAAAAAATGTATTTTGAAAATAATGAGTACCAATGTAACGAAAGAGATAAAACCCGAAAAGCTTTAGTTTCCTATTTTATTAATGGAAGCTCTCAAATTTGGAGCGTAAAGCTAAATACAAACATTCTCTCTTTTTCATGTCCTGTAGGGTATTTTATTGTAAATGTACCAAGTAAAGATTTTATTTCATAAATTAAGTTGGTTATATGAAGACCTCGTGATGATTTTACAAAATTTTAAATGATTATTGTTGACCTCCAATTTTATACTCCACCATGACCAACAGATTTCAATACCTCTCTATCTACACAAGCTCAATTCCTGCACACTTGGATAAACAGTTAGCCACATGTGGCTTCATTCGGTGGTGGTGAAGTTGGTCGCGCGCACTCTACGATTAAGTCAATTAGGGAAATGAATGCATGAGTGTGGGAGGGCTTTAGCCACTTGATACAAGATCTTGTATAAAGATTTTCTCTAAAACACTTCTACCTACCTAACCTCATCCATGAGGGCTCGTCTCCCCATGGGGGTTCAGCCAAATTGCCACATATGCATAATGACGTGGAGTGTGGACCTTAGTTCACTTGCTGTGTAGCTACCATTTGGCAATGCTTAGAGATTTGTTGGAAGATTCGTAACAATAGTCCCCCCAAGTCCATGTATGAATATTTGTATAATGCGGGACTTTAAATGTACAATAAGAGTAACTTTGAAGCAATTTGTGAACTTGATTTAAGATAATACCCTTATATTTAGGCAAGTTTTTTTGGTGAAGATGAAGCATGTGATAAAGGGTGAATTGAACTTGGGCGAGGCCCTTGCATAAGGGAGAGCCCATTCTAGAAGAATCGACAATTGATAAGGCTGAATTGAACTTGGACGAGGCTCTTTTGCATAAGGGAGAGCCCATTCAGAAAGAGGCAGCCGTTGATAAGGGTGAATTGAACTTGGACGATGCTCTTTTGCATAAGGGAGAGCCCATTCAGAAAGAGGCAGTCGTTGATAAGGTTGAATTGAACTTAGCCGATGCCCTTTGTATAAAGGAGAGCCCATTCGGGAAGAGACAGCCGTTGATAAAGCTAAATTGAACTTGGTCAAGACCCTTTGCATAAGGAAGAGCCCCTTCAGGAAGAAGTGGTCGTTGATAAGGCTGAATTGAACTTGGTCGAGACCTTTTGCAAAAGGAAGAGCCCCTTCGAAAGAGGCAACCGTTAATAAGGGTGAATTGAAATTGGTCGAGCCCTTTACATAAAGGAGAGCCCCTTCGGGAAGAGGTAGCCATAGATAAGGCTGAATTGAACTTGGTTGAGGCCTTTTGCATTAGGAAGAGCCCATTCGAAAATAACAGCCGTTGATAAGGCTGAATTGAACTTGACCGATGGATGTCTCTTTATCACTCTCACTTATTGTGGATGGATGCCTCTTTTATTTAAGTGGATTCTGTCCTAAAATACTCATTTTCCAAAGAGTGAACATTGAAGATGTTGAGTTGAACTTTAAATCTTCTATGCTTGGGGCTTTCACTTACTCTTCATTCAATAACAAAACCTTTTTCATGGGGGAGGCCTCTTCATTGCTTGAATTCACGGTGAGGAAACACATCTTTTCTTCAAAGATGGGTTCTTCTAAGTGGATCTGATACTTAAAATACTCATTTTTTGAGGAGTATCACATGTTAATGAACTGCGTTGAGCTTAGAATTTTCTTTTCCTTCAAAGGCTTCCACTTGTTCTTTCTTCAAGAACAAAGCATTTTCAAGGGGAAAGCCTAGGCATTCTTTGTATGTTTTTTCCACAGGATACTCGTGGTTATAGTGTGGTTTCCCACAGATAGTGCCAATCGGTTAACCTTCAATCTTGTACCTCTAATTTGGCCAACAAATCCTAAGGCCTCTTTGTCCACGCAAGCCTGATTGCTACACACTTGGACAAACCATTAGTCACACATGGCTTATCCCGATGATTGTGAAGTTGGTTGCGCGCACTCCGACGGTCGAGTCAGTTGGAGAAATGAATGTATGAGTGTGGGATGAGTTTAGATGTCAGCCTCCATTGTAAAAAGTCGACCTTGGGGTGTATATCGAGAATAATAGAAGAGCAAAGTTATAAGTTGAGAATTTAAATTTGCATTACCTTGAAATGACATTAAGTACGAGCTTTTAAATTAGAAAATGATGAGTAAGAGTCGTTGGATGAAGAGACACATGACCTCATCATACCGGTTGAGGCCTCTTGTCATAGACATCAATTAATCATTACTAGGTATGCTGCATTTAATGTTGCGACGGTCGGCAGTCCGAAGCCGACGTGTAAAACTAGACTTGACTTGATTGATTGAGTAGAGTCATCTATTCGGTGAGTTGTTACATCATTCACTTGATACAAAATCTTGTACGAAGATTTTCTCGAAAAGGCCTCTACCTATCTCACCTCATCCATGAGGGCTCAGCTCCCTATGGGGATTCTGTCAAATTGCCACATGGGCAGAATGACGTGGAGTGCAGGCCTTGGTTTACTTGTTGTGTAGCTACTACTTTGCCATGCTTAGAACTTCGTTAGAAGAGGAGTAACAAATACTATTGTACATTATTGGTTCTACAACTACGTACATTAAGGTATGGAATCTACTAGTTTCTTTTATAGGTTTTAAAAAAACTTATAATTCAATCTATTGATCGGGGATTAGGAGTGCAATTTTCGCTTTTTCTACGGCTTCGATAGGTAAAACAGGTCGCTGCCTATGAGTTGTCAATTCATTCTTCAACAGGCATGTGATCAGAAACATGATTCCTCACACTACTCGAGAGCTTACAATTTAAGGTTCTATTACCCTTTTCTTATGGTACTATTTCACTATATCTGAGAGTATTGAGCCTTGTAATGTGGTTTTTATTATTAACGAGGGATTTCACATCTTCCGTGTTATGCACGTCAGAGCGTAAACTAGTAATACTTTCAGCTACTTGACTTTTGCTATCTGAGATGCAACATTGATGCCGCAAGAAATTTGATTCTTTTGCATTAAACTCATGTTTGGCCCCTATATTTTAAAACTCATTTTCAATCACATATTTTATGAGATTCACAATTTTTATTAGCTACACATTTCTCTAATTTTTATCAAAATATACTAGAAATTTAAATTTTAGCTAAACCAAACACGGACTAAACAATTTTTTAAGGATGATTTCCAAATTTGAACAAGTTGCCCTACTGATTTGATTCCAAAATTATTCTGGCAAGAGTTGACTTTGTAGTGACATTATTTCAAACATGTCAATCGGACAAGTTGTAGGGACGATGGAGATTTATTAATAATCCCCACTCATAAACATTGGAATAGTTGATCAGTAGACCTCTGAGATCCTTTTCATTATAATTTACATTATATTATAGATGGTATTATCAAAATCATGATTATCCTCCGTAGGCATATTCAATAGCTTTGAAATAATTTCTTTGTGAGTAAACTATTCTATAGCACTATCATTTTCACTAAAATAATTTAACAGGCGATTGGCATCCATCACATTTTATGTATATTTACTAGAAAAAACTCCACGTTATCTATCCATAAATTAATAAATTATTCGCTTATCGATAAATTAATTACCTCTTTAAAGTGATAATCTTTCCTCAATTTCAATATTATTTTTTCATAGAGGTTTCTACTGATGATATGGAAGTTGAAAGACTTGTGTTCTACTTGCCATAAATGTCTAATAAATAAAAGGAATGATATTTAGTACCGATGATATTTATCATTAGCCTAAGTGGTACTTATAGCACTAAATGATAAGTTCAATTAAATGTAAAGATTCAATGCTCATTTAATAGGACTTATCATGTGTTGCCATCTAGATCGATAATAAATATTATTGGTGCTAGATAACATTATTCACTAAGTAGACATTGGAGTACAAAATTATTCTATATGTTTGCATTATAGAAGAATTCTTAAATACTACATATATTTTTGCTTATATGAGACAATTTTTAAGCGATTCTATTGGAGGTGTTCTAATATGTAATCTTGAGTGGATAATATATTTGGTTAGAACAGTGATAATTGATCTTCAAATGAGAGTAGAAGATTATACATGAATAATACTTTGATGATTTAAAACACGGCTTGTGAATACTTAAAAATATATTCATAAAATGAACTTCAATACTCTCTTATGAAACACGCGAATATATGATAAGTGTGTTTTTACACCCGTTTATTGGACGCTTAATTCAAGTTTTTATTGATTAAATGAAAAAAATTCTACTCACAATCGGATAATATTTGTTTATATAGGTTAAAAATCCCCAATTGAAAGAGAAAAAGCAAAAAGAAAGAGAAAATGATCAACAGTGGACAAAATCATACGTTGGGAACCAAAGTGTACAAGTACTGAAAGTTGAAAGACCTTGGATGCAATTTATCAAGGATATAATTGAAAGAAAACTCAAAATTCAACAATCAAAATGTAGAAAATCAAGTTGAGGAATCTGACGAAGGACTAAATCGCAATTGAGCAAATAATAGGGGAGCCGTGCTCGTGCGGGACTCGCACAGCCAAAGGCAGAATGTCCCAACATGGGTACGCCCAGAATGTTGACGCGCCCGCGCCGCTTTTCGACCGAGGGCATTTTGAATTTTCGTTGTTTTTTAGATGCTTTTTGTGCAATTTCTGGGAACCTTTTTTTGGGTTTCTATAAGCTATTTTCATTCATTCTTCACCCATTGAAACCCCAAATAGAGAGAAAAGAGGCAAAGGGAAAGGGAAAGGGAAAGGAAGAAAAATCTAGCAAAATATAAAGGGATTTGAAAGGAGAATCAATATTTCATCATTTCATTGCTTCAATAATCCATTCAAGTGACCGATTCACCTTTAAACTTGTATTCATCCTTCATATTCGTTATTTTGTAATGAGTTTCTCTACACTTTCTATTTTGTACCTTTGTTTTAATATGAACTAAACTTTTAATGTTGGGATGAATGGGGAAACTTAACATAACTTCATTAATTTAAAGTTTACTTTTTAATGTCAAAATATTTATTGTCATGTGCATTTATTGTTGTATTTAATGTCTTGCAGTTGTTTAGCCAATAAATATTTGTATTGAGTGATTTGTGCAATTATTGAAAGATTGTTGTGCATTTTTTACCAATATAGTTAATGCTCTAACTTCTTGTAAGGAATAGAAATATACATTTAATCCTAAGTGATCTTTTGAGCTATTTTCATAAAGAATTAATGCAATTGATTGAATTTTAATTAATATAGAGATATAGTAAGTTAAATCAATTGATCAGAGCTAATTTCACTTGAGAGAAATAAATAGCTAAAATAGGAAAATCAGGTCTAATTTTGCAATTGAGCAATTTGCATTTTGGCTTATTGATAAATTAATGAAATGACGGTTATATAAAATATGAATCACATCTTGTTTAGGATCCAAAATTTCTATTTCTTTCATAGTTGCCTTTTTAATTGAACTTTAAAATCATTTTCTTTTTCACTTTCAAAAAGCCCTGTCTAGTTCTGCTTAAAATCAGCCAAAAATAGCTTTTTGGACTTTTTTTTTTTTTCAAACTTGTTACTGTGCCATGAGATAAAAAGTCAAACACTACTGCTGAATAGTGCCTGCAACGGTGCAAATTCTACTTATTAGCAAAAACAGACGGGATGTTAAAATCAAATTTTGTGTATTTAATGGTTAAAATTGAGTAAACTATTGTGTAATCAAAAGAAATATTCTTCGAGGCATCGATAACTCGGATTCACAAGTCCAATTTATTACTTGAACGCACCCGTATGCTTATGATTTACAATTTTAGGGGAAAATACCCTAAAGAGTTTTCCGTTAAATCTAAACGGTTATTAAAGCTAATAAGTATAAGTTTTCTTTGGATATCCCACATTGTATTCAAAGTATATAGTTGGCCATTTTTATTTTATACCTCGTTTGATCGCGATAGTAGCAAAATTACATGAAGGTTAAACAACAATTGTCTAATTTATATGTGACCATATTGAATAATTCAACATTTATTTATTTAGTATTGAAAAACTTACTAAATTATTAATATTAATATACAATTTATTAGCAATTATCCAATAATATGTGTTGACCTCAAAATCTCGCAACATTAAGATATCGATAGATCTTCGTCGCCCCTTATCCACCTGTCAATAAACCGGCACGTGTAGCACTTTTAGCTTGCAAAGGCTGCTGTCCAAATGAGTGGTCTGGATGCAAAGTTGCAAACATAAAAGTGCAGGAGAAACGAAATTGACGGAGATTGACGAGTGGTTCGATTTTCATACATTTTCTTCGTATTGCATGGAATATTTATAGGAAAGTTTAGGTCAAGTTAAACTTGAATAATACTAGTTGCATATAAACAATTACATAATAATTTATATACAGGTGAATTGTCAAAGAGAGTGAGGAAGTTTTATTATTATAATAATTATTATTTGGTTGGAAAAATTCGGATCCAATTATATCTTATCACATTATGTATATGTTAATCATTATGTAAACATATTATGTACATGGAGCACGATCGATTAAATTTTGGGAATCTTCTAAACAGATGCGACTCTGAGGGTGCGTAAGTTGAACTACGGCACATGACCTTATTATTGTAGGGGCACAAAAAAAATTTGTTATTTGTTACTTGTGTATATATATGTATAATTATATATTTGCAATATTTATTAATTTTTAAATTTTAAATTTTAATTATTATGTTAAGTTAAATTGCATAATGTTTATAAAAGAGTTATAAGATATACAAACGATGAGTTTATTTAATATTGTTATATTTCTTATTCCTAATTACATATCATATCAATACATTTTTATTAAAGTAAGGGAAATTATTCAAATGATTGAGGCTCATTCATAGCTAATTTCAATATGTTGTGCTTAACTATTTTCATTTATAGATTATTTCTTTATTAATTGTAGGCATTTGACTTGGTATGATATACAATTGTATAAGATACTAAAGTTAAGAATAATGTAATTGACTAGTTATAACTTTCTTAAATAGTATCCTACTTTAAATAATGTGAGGGAAAAGGGAAAAGAGAAAAAAATATAATTCGTAGAAAGAAATATTTTGATGAAAAAGCTACTGTAGATGACACACAATTACTTGAAGATTTTTTCATAACTAATTATTTTATTTATATAGTAGATCAAGCAATTGGATCACTTAAACGAAAGTTCGATCAATTCAATTCATATGAATTCTTTTTTTGGATTTCTATTTTCTTCTAACCAGTTAAACGCGTTGGATAATACTAATTTGAAAGCATGTTGTGATCATTTTAACATTGTTCAAAGACATGTAATTTTTTGCAATCTTGATGGCAAAAGTTTATTTCAAGAGTTAAAAATTTTGCAAATTTTTCTACCAAAAGAAACAAAGACATTTTTGACATATTGACTTATTTGAAAGAATTGGATCACTTTTTGAATACATTTATTATTTATTTATAGAGTATTACTGACAATTAATGTTTATGTTGCATATGTCGAAAGAAGTTTTTCAAAATTGAAGTAATTAAAATCTTATTTACAATCAACCATATTA
This sequence comes from Fraxinus floribunda, assembly GCA_903798395.1. Taxonomy (NCBI): domain Eukaryota; kingdom Viridiplantae; phylum Streptophyta; class Magnoliopsida; order Lamiales; family Oleaceae; genus Fraxinus; species Fraxinus floribunda. The sequence goes on from CAIGRS010274030.1 coordinate 9,609, forward strand.
CAAGAATGATTGAATGACCTGGTTTTGATATCTATTGAACAAGATTAGTTAGAACATATTGATTATGAAAGTTTAATTAGTGAGTTTACTTCTAGAAATATTTATACAAGATTTGTTTCATTTCAAAGTTTACATGTTGTATTTTGATGTTTCTAAGTTTGCTTATATGAAACTGCACTCAAGAGTTTAGTGTCATTGATGGTTCTTTGTTGATATATATTTTGATGAAGTTTAGAAAATGTTTTTGAACTTTACTTGTACTTTTTCTTATTCACGATATTTTAAAAAAATAAACAGTATTTAAATATCATGATTTTGTGATGATATAATACTATTGAAGTATATTTTTTTCTTAATATATATTTTTTAAAATTTCATGAAAATGGCACTATCTTAAAAAGTCGGACGTCCTTCTTGTCTATAGTGCTCTACAGAATGACGAAGTGGATAATACTTACTTTGATATTCTTATTGAAGAGTGTCGCCTTCTTGCTAGAGATTTATCGAATCTCAAGTTTAGTTGGGCTAGGAGATCGGCTAACCAAGTAGTTCACACGCTTGCTAAGGCCGCTAGTTCATTACATGTTAATGTTGAAAAGTCTTATTTTCCGTCTTGTACTGTTTGCCGATTTGACGAATGAATAACTTTATTTCACTTAAAAAAAAAAAAAAAATCGTACATGATATCCAAAATTTTAGGCATAACCTGAATTACATCAAGGCTTTAAAGTCGGGATACTTTAACAACCAGTACGAGATTGTCCTTTGTAGCATTATCCTGAGCGTTACCATAGACAATAATATTCAGCCATGCATAGGTTAAGTCGGGATACTTGATAACATGCGCACATGGTGCACTGTGTTCATCCACTATTACCTCCATAATCACTGTCTTTGCACTCTTCTTACTCTCTCTATCTAACAGTCTAAAAGTCTTCGCGTTTACTCTTTCGTTCTCTGTAAGCTTCCATTATTGATCCTGTCTCTTACAGTGAAATATGGATAGTCAAGATCACAAGAATTCCACTGCTTCTACAGGTTCGCGTCTCTTTCTTTTTTCAAGAAACTAAAGTTTTGGAATTATTATCTGCTGAAATTCTGCGATTTTTCAGTCTTTTCTTCAAAGATAATTAGTGGGTTTTGCTTTTCTTGCTTGGATTTTGATGGATTTTTCTTGGTCTGTTCATCTCTCTCTCTCTCTCACGCAGAGAAACACATTGACTGACCCCTTAATAAATGTATGTACGCAGGAAATGATGAATATTTACAACCTTCTGTTTAGTCCATTGATTGTGTGTAAAGTGATTGCAGTGAAATCATTTTATACTCTTATGCTTTCTTAGAACTCACGCACAAACGTACAGGGAAATGAGCTCTCTTTGACTAGTTTGTTTCTCGTATATGGTGTTGTTATAAGAACTTTTGACCTTTCAATTTGTGATTTTTATTTTCTGGGTCTATTCGAATTCCCTATTTTTGTTTCCAATTAATGGTTTTCTTTTTTCTCTTTGGTTCTTGAAGGGCATGAGATTCATGGGGTTCACCTATGTCACAGATGTGGTTGGCCTTTTCCAAATCCACACCCAAGTGCTAAACAAAGAAGATCCCACAAGAAGGTTTGTGGAAAAATTGAAGGCTATAAACTAATCGAATCAGAAGCTGAAAATGCCCATTTGGCAGTTTCAGACGAGGAGCATTCCTCCGAAGAGGATCATCAAACCCCCAGTGAGATTTCTTGAATTTTTATTTATATTCTGCATTTGTTAGATTGTGGGCATTTTTTTTATTCCGTTTCTTAAATTAAAAATTTGGGATTTTTGTTGATGAGCTGTTTGTTTGTAAAGGTCTAAAGGCTGAGAAGAAAAATGTCAAGGAATTTGATAGTAGTGGTGGAGTTGGTGAAAAATCGAACAGATCAGAATATGAAGTGTTTGCAGATGCAGTCACCGAGTTTTCAGATGGTGGAGTTAGTCCCAGCTTGGATGAGCATTTGGCGATTGTTTCTGATAAGAGAGTGGAAAAAGGCGTGGTGGATGATCTTAATAGGAACCAACTACTGAAGTCTGATGAAACTGCCAGTAAGCATTTGATTATTTGGTTGTAGCATCCACTTCCGTTTCATAGTAAATTAACTATTGATAACTAGCATTATAATTTTAATTTCTAGCTTATTGCCATTTTTTTATTTGCCATGATGGGAAATTTACTAGAGGATTATAGAAAGGAAATTAGAAATCATGCATTTCAATCATATAAGCTAGGTGCTTAAATTAAATGAATCTGCATATGGAAATCTCTCTCATTCGGCATCCAAGTTTACTTATTCTCCTCTATGTCTTGAAGGAACTTGAGTCCCTCTCGGGATGTGTCTTTCTCTAGAGCAATTTTCTATGGCACATTTAAAGGCTATGTTATTGCATTACCTAAAGGTAACAGGTTTCAGGAAACTAAGGAGACTCGATTGAAAAAATAAATTTCAATTTTACATACATTTGAATGAACAATTATATGTGCATTCTTGTTTTTCTCTGAACTATGATTAAAAAGGAATGATGACTATTCACTGTTCCTCATTTCGTTTGATTAAACTGACTGAGATTATAAATCGCGAAACATTGATGACATGATTGAATATTGTTGGCCACTGGACCTTCGTTCACTTCATCTAGGAAGTGGGTGAGGACATTGTGTAATATGAATGATGCATATAAATGCACTTGAAATTTAAACAGGTTTGTAACTCTATATAGTTGCGGCTCAGCTTTTCATATTAGTTCAAACCTTGAAATAACACGTTGATAGATTTGATGATTGTGAAAGAAAATGTGTTATATGGCTTAATTGAGATAAAAATTTGTGTTTTGCTTGTGGTAGTTCTTGGTTATTCTTCATCTCTCCTCTTTTGTCACTCTTCCTGAAGACTTCTTAAATTTATCAAATTGGGTATACAACTAACAGCTGTCTTAAACATAGTAGTGTTCTTCATTGAGCAAAATTTATTCATGTGAACTCCTTTAATATCAAGTCCACTCCCTTGAGTGCAGAGTTGACTGAACAACTGAATGACCCCACAAGCAGCAGCCAAACGTGCAAACTGGAATATGTGGTGGACCAGTTGGAGAGTACTATTACACCAACTGATACTACATCTGAATCAGTTTCTGTTGGACTCACTAATGGTCTACAGCCTGGCTCTCAGATTCCTATCAAATCCGAGATTCAGACTGATATAATCACAGATAATATAAATGAAGATGGTGATAGGAAAATGCAGCAAGAGCCAGTGAGTGCTAGAGAGTTTGTAGATGCCAAAGGGGAAAAGGGTGAGCCATATCTGAAAAGCTCAGAGTCTGTGGCCTTAGACTCTGACAAAGGAAAAACTTCAGATCTTGATGTAATAGTAGTCAATAGAGAGGAAACTCTGTGTGATAAATTGTATACTGAAGTGGTCAAGCATGAAGTTTGTACTCAAAATGAAAGAACCGAAACCATGGATGCTTTTGTTGAGGTAAAAAAGGATGCTGATTCTGCCACAGATATAAATGGTGAAAGTGACCACAATTTGATTGAGGTATGTAAGTCAGAGAATGGGCAGGAACAGATGCATTTTCTATCTGCAAATTTACCAGGAGTAGATAACCCTGAAGTCATAATTGAAGATTTCGAAGATCATAAATATATTCAGTCTAAGCTTCCTCTGGACCTGAGCTCTGCCGAAATAACAAGACCCATGGAAGCTATTGATGAAGGTAATATTGCGGAGGATTGTTTAAGTTCACATTCAGTTAAGCCAGTTAGAAGCATGCCTAGCTCTTCTGTAGCTTTGAGTGATTCCAGTGCTGTGGAAGATAATCTCAAAGTGGAAGCTGACACATCCACATTGACTGGAACAAGTGGGAGTGTTGAAACTTGTGGCTTAGAAGTCCGAGAAGTTACCTCTGGGGCAGAGATCCAAACAAACTGCAGTACCCAAGGATTGAAGTCTCATTCGGTTGACTTGTCAAAGAATGCTCTTTCTGAGTATTCTCCAGTTAATGGCTCTGATATCATTTCTATTGTTTCTTCTACTGATGAGGAAGTCGAGCAAAAAAACAATGTGCACGGATATGAGAATGCTAAAAATTGTGACATAGTTAAGAGTGACAAGAGTGTTACTGCTGGAAATGAAAGGGGCAACGGGGACTCTGAGGACATATTATGTGTCCAATCAAAATCAACCCCCAATCATGCAGACAAGTCTTTTTCACCTAAAGATGATCAAACTACCATGGCTTTTGTAGAAGACATCAACCATTGTGATGAAAAGTCTAGCAGTATGCTTTTGGATGCAGGGAATGGAAGTGAGGAAGTTGGTGTCCTAGGTAACTTAACAAATAGTGGAGAAGCAAAGAATGGTTACTCTATGCAGTCACTGGACCCGACTGATTTTTTAACTTCAGACCGAAGTGCAAAACACCCAGTTTCTGAAGACATGGCTCCTCTGCCTGTAAATTCTGAATCTTTGAAACAAAAATCTGCTGAAGAAACTCGCTGTGCTGGTGATGGTGTTATAGAATCAGAACCTGTTTATGCGGATGGAATGGTAGGTGAACTTTCTCATGATGGAAATATTGTAAAAATGAGTGAAAATCAAGATAAACCTACTTCAATAGAGCAAGAATCCATGCCTGTAAGTCAGAAATGTTTGAATGAAACTTCTGCTGCTGTTGAGAACAGATGTACAAGTGACGAAGTTAGCACATATAAGTCTGTTGGCATAGATTCAGGTGTGGAACTGATTCACAATGGTGATATTGTAGCATTAGACAACCATTCACCCATCTCACTTTCAATAGAGCCAGAAGCTACACCTTCAGATTCTGAAGTTCTAAACAAAAGTTCTGGTACTGTTGACGATACACCTATTACTGATGGTGAAAAAGTCTCTGGTATTAGTTTTGAGCCTTTGCAAGATGAAGCCGATGACAAGCTCACAAAACAGAAAGATAGTAATTCGTCTGTGTTTATATCAGGTGCTTCAAGTAGTCCAACTGAGAGTCTCGAAGGGAACTGGGGATCAGGTAAACTCTATTGTTATTGTATATAAATATAATAAAACAACCAAATGGAAATACAAGATAATAATGGACCGACAAAACAAGAAATGTTCGTAAGAAACTAAAGAAAGAATTAAACCGAGAGACAAGATAAATAAGCACAGAACACACTAAGAATTGTCATGGTTCAGGAATTGCCCTACATCCACGGTAGAACCAGATTTATTCTTGTATTCTAAACTAGAGGCTGAAATACGGACTTTTCTATGAGAGTAAATACACTCAGGTCTCACTCATCTACTCGTAAACAAATCTGAATTAGTCTGTGACTCTGTTTTAACTAACTTCCATGTCTTCACTTGACTATAAATTTCTCCGAATATTCTGTGTAATAATTATGATCCAAATCATAACAAATCTGCACGTTTGAATCACAAATCTCAAATGCTGGTCCTGTAGTCACTTCCCCATCAATGGGGCTGTTCAATGTCTCTGACATTCACCAAATTCGAGCTGTGCCTGAACTTTGTATTAGGCAGTGTCTAGCATATCTGCAGGGTTGTAATGTGTGGACTCTTAATTTCAGCAACACCTTGAACTATGATGTCACGTATAAATAGCGCAATCTTACGTCAATATACTTTGTTCTATTGTAGAATACGTTGGAATAAGAGATTATTTTCCTATTTTAACTTAAAGAGTCCACTATTTTTATTCTAGTTTAATTAGGAATTAATATAGTAGTAGGGATATTACGTTTCCTTTTCCCGTTACTTTCTGTAGTTAGGTTTATTTCCTTTTGTTGATGGGATTGTACCGTTATATGTAGAATTAATTGTCTATGAATAAAATTGAATTCCACCTAAATTTTAAGTGAGTATTTGGTTCTTTGAGAGAGACGTTGCACTTTCACTAGCACACCAGACTCTGCCATTTACTTCTTGATCTTCCAACTCAGTTACCAGCCCCTTGACCCAATAGCTTCTTTTATTGCTTTTGTATGATTAGTTTTCAGGTTAAACATTCCCACGCAGAGTAATATTGTATCCAGCCAATAATCTTCTTTTGTCTAAATCTCCTAAATTCCCTGCAAATTTGGAATCTACGTTCATGGCACGACCAGATCCATTTCTTTTATTATTAACAACAGGCTGAATTACAGAGTTTTCTCGAGGACTAAATACGTTCAGGTCTCACTCCTATACTTAAACACAGAGTCTGAGTTACAGATTAATTTAAGTAACTTGAGTGTCTTAACTAAACTGTAGATTCCAAGATATACTTGTTTGGTCCAGAACATAACATACATATATTGTTGAAAAGTTGGATGTGTTTTTCAATCCTCTTTGCATGTCTTTCTTATCATGTGTTGCTTGCTTAGACTTAATAGGACTTCTAGTGTCATCTATATATGTGTGATAAATTAGATGATGACGTGATGTTGCATGCCATACACTGCACTACTACTATGTAATAGATGTATTCAGTTGTTCTAATTTTATTACCTGCTTCACATAATGGATTGAACAGTCCTTTCCTCGCAATCCGACCTAACAGCCATTGCCGAAACAAATCAGAAGCACAAAACTATAGCCACAGAAGGCCATCCTCACAAGTCAGATGATTTTGAGCCTCCATCTTTCGGGACATTGGTCCAGTCTGCAGATAAAGTTGATCGGAAAGGTTCTGCTTCAGAAATCGAGATAGCTCAAAATGCTCAACAGCCAAAATCTGAAGCTCTACCGCAAGGCTGGTTCCCTTCCATGACAAACATAGTGAAAGAATCAGAAGGTCGAAAGAAAAACGAGGAGATTATTGATAAAGTGACAAACTGGAGTTCAGGTAAACAACACAGCCCATTGAAAAATCTTCTGAGTGAAGCCAAGTCTCTTAACCCAAAACAAGTGCCTGCTGCAAATCAGAAAGACGAGACTACCACAAAACATAATGGTGGAGGAGCAACCACTGTGAATTCAGCTTTAGTTTCTGGAGCACCCAATAAAGAAATGGAGTGGAATTCACCCGCTAGGTATCCGACTGAGATTAAGAAAGAGAAGAAGAAAGGAAAACCGTATTGGGCAACATTCGCATGCTGTTCATCAGTACATAGCGACTTGTAATCCTTGGTTTGCATTGTAGAGATGAAGAATTATATGATGAGAAATTTCACTATACTCTGTTATATGTTACTGTCTATCTGGTAGATTTTGTGTGTTGGTGTGTATATCTTTTGAGCTTGTTGGTTTGTATTATATATATTGAATGTAGATATTTTTGCCTTTTATTCGGATTGCTGTCATGTCAAATGAATAATCCTGCATGCATGCATGCACATTGTGATATTTCATTTCTTTTTCTTTCTGTTGGATTTATGGTGGGGCGGACCTAGAATAAAAGTTTTTTAGGTTTCTTAGGGCTGTTCTCTGTTGGGATTTACTTGTTTCTGTTAAGGTTTGGCTTTGTCAAACCTCTGTTAATAAGTTCCTATTAGTTAGGAACCAATAGATAGGTCTTGACTCTTTCAGTAACTAATACCACGTCTTTAGTCAGAAGACGTGGGCTGCATTGTTCTTTTGAATTCCTTATCTTGTAAGGCTATATAAGCCACCGGTCTGTGTTCAATAAAATTGAGGATGTTATTCCAGAATTGTGTGAGTGCATAGCTTTATAGTTTTGCTTTTAACAATTGGTATCAGAGCTCCGTTAAGGGACCTAATTGGAAAAGTAAGAAACTGCAGATTTCTTACAGAGTGTGGGAAGAGAGAAAGGTGGAGTGGGTGAACATATGGCGACAGAGAACTTTGCTCAGCCGGCGATTCCAAGGTTTGATGGTTATTATGACCATTAGGCCATGTTGATGGAGAATTTTCTCCGATCAAAGGAGTACTGGAGCATAGTAGAGAATGGAATCCCTTCATTGGCGGAAGAATCAACGCCTACTCAAGCATGAAGAAAGGAAATTGAAGAGGCAAGAAGGCTAAAGGATATGAAGATCAAGAATTACCTGTTTCAATCGATTGACAGGACCATTATGGAGACAATTCTTGACAAGAATACAGCAAAGAGTATATGGGATTCAATGAGGCAGAAGTATCAAGGCTCCACCAGAGTTAAACGAGCTCAACTACAAGCCCTTAGAAAAGAGTTTGAGATCCTACAGATGAAAGAGGGTGAGAAGGTCGATGAGTACTTTGCCAGAGCTTTGACTATTGCAAACAAGATGAAAGCACATGAAGAAAAAATGGGGCAGAACGTGATTGTGGAGAAAATCTTGAGATCGATGACTCCCAGGTTTGACTATGTCGTATGTTCAATAGAAGAGTCCAATGATGTGGACACAATGACCATTGATGAGCTTCAAAGCAGCCTTTTGGTTCATGAATAGAGAATGAATCGTCATAGTGGAGATGCAAGGGATGAACAAGCTTTGAAGGTTTCGTATGAAGAAAGGTATGCAGGAAGAGGCAGAGGTAGAGGTAGAAGTTTTGTTCAAGGCCGTGGGAGAGGCAGAGGAAGGTACATTGCAAACAAGGCCACAATGGAGTGTTTTAAATGTCACAAACTAGGGCACCTCCAATATGAATGCCCTAGTTGGGAGAAGAGTGCAAACTATGCTGAGATTAATGAAGAAGAAGAGATGCTTCTCATGTCTTATGTTGAAGTTAACAACTCGAACCGAGAAGCCGTGTGGTTCCTCGACTCGGGTTGTAGCAATCACATGTGCGGGAACAAGCAGTGGTTCTCTAACCTTATTGACGCTTTCAGACACTCAGTGAAGCTCGACGATAATACAAGAATGGAAGTAATAGGCAAAGGCAACATTCGACTCGAGATTAATGGCATAACTCAGGTAGTCACTGATGTTTACTATGTCCCTGCTTTGAAGAATAATTTGCTGAGTATAGGCCAACTTCAAGAAAGGGGTTTAACTATAATTATACAAAATGGGGAATGCAAGTTATACCACCCTAGAAGAGGACTGATTATGCAGACAAAGATGACAACAAATCGGATGTTTGTGTTGTTGGCTAATATGGTGCTTGAGACCTTGACATGTATGCAAACGGTTACAGAAGATAGCTCAAAGTTGTGGCACCGTAGGTTTGGGCATTTGAGTTACAAAGGGTTGAGGACTTTGCAATACAAAGAGATGGTGAAAGGTCTTCCACCTATCAGAGCGTCAACTATAGCTTGCAATGAATGCTTCGTGGGCAAGCAATACAGAGATGCTATTCCAAAGAAGAGTCAATGGAGAGCTTCCCAGAAATTGCAGCTTGTTCATGCCGACATCTGCGACCCTATCACTCCTGAATCCAAAAGCAACAAAAGGTATATTATAACCTTTATCGATGATTTTAGTAGAAAGGTGTGGATATATTTTTTGGTTGCAAAGTCTGAAGCACTCACAACTTTCAAACACTATAAAAGCTTGGTTGAGAAGGAGTCAGGTGCACTTATATGTTGTTTACGCACTGATAGAGGAGGATAATTCACTTCCAATGAGTTTAATGAATTTTGTAGAGTCAATGGTATAAGCAGGCAACTAACAGCATCCTATACCCCGCAACAGAATGGGGTAGCTGAACGTAAAAATCGAACTATCATGAATATGGTTCGGTGTATGCTTTGTGACAAACAAGTGCCAAAAGCATTCTGGCCAGAAGCTGCAAGATGGACAGTGCATGTTCTGAACAGGAGTCCGACATTGGTGTTGAAAGACAAGACCCCAGAAGAGATGTGGAGTGGAGTTAAACCCAAAGTGGACTACTTCTGGGTTTTCGGGTGCCTAGCTCATGTACATGTGCCGGATCAGAGAAGAACAAAGTTGGATGACAAAAGTCTTCGGTGCGTCTTACTTGGAGTAAGTCATGAATCTAAAGCTTATCGGTTGTTTGATCCATTTAATAGAAGAATTATAGTGAGCAGAGATGTAAGTTTCGAAGAGGACAAAGGCTGGAATTGGGGGAGGACAGTTGAAGAAGTGAATCGTGATATTCTGGTCTGGGAAGATAGTATGCAAAGTGAAGATGTTTTCTCTGAGAGTGAAGAAGAAGTTGTGGAAGGTACTGAAGCAATGACTACAGATCAAGAGGCGGAAGCAACAACTCCAACATTGATTGACTCATCCAATGAAGTTGCACCAGTTCAAACTGAAGCAAGGATTCGAAGAACACCTCTCTACTTGCAGGACTATTTAACTGGTGAATATCTGTCAGAAGATGAAGATGTGAATAATTTTGCAATGTTTATTTCTCATGAAGATCCGGGCTCTTTTGAAGAAGCTAAGAGGGATGTGAAATGGAAAAGGGCCATGGACTTGGAAATCGAAGCAATTGAGAAGAATGAAACCTGGCAGCTTACTACTTTGCCTAAAGGTGCCAAGAAGATTGGTGTGAAGTGGGTCTTTAAGACCAAATTGAATGAAAAGGGTGAGGTTGATAAGTGCAAAGCCCGGTTGGTAGCTAAAGGTTATGCTCAGCGACAAGGGATTGATTACAACGAAGTCTTTGCTCCAGTAGTAAGGTGGGACACAATTCGGATGATTCTAGCCCTAGCAGCACAAAAGGGATGGAGTGTGTATCAATTAGACGTCAAAAGTGCATTTCTTCATGGTGAGTTGAAAGAAGATGTGTATGTGGAGCAGCCACTGGGTTATATTCGAAAGGGTGAAGAAGAAAAGGTCTACAAACTTAAGAAGGCGTTATATGGATTGAAGCAAGCACCACGTGCTTGGTATAGCAGAATTGAAGCTTATTTTGTCAAGGAGGGATTTGAACGATGTGATTACGAGCATACTCTCTTTGTACGAACAGAGGAAGGAGGTAAGAGGTTTTTAATTGTGAGTTTGTATGTTGATGACTTAATCTTTACTGGGAATGATGCATGCATGTTTGAAAGCTTTAAGAGTTCTATGAAGGTTGAGTTTGATATGAAGGATTTAGGGAAGATGAAGTACTTCCTTGGTGTTGAAGTCTTGCAAAATTCAGAGGGTATCTACTTAAGTCAGAAGAAGTATGCTAGTGAATTACTTGAGAGGTTTGGATTACAGGATGCCAATCCTGTGAAGAATCCTATTGTGCCCGGTTTCAAACTGTCAAAGGAAGGAGAAGGTGCTAGAATTGATGCTATAATTTATAAGCAATTAATCGGAAGTCTCATGTACATTACTGCAACAAGACCTGATTTAATGCACGTGGTATGTCTCTTGAGTAGATATATGGCCAATCCTACTGACCTACATATGCAAGCAGCAAAGAGAGTTCTTCGTTATTTAAAAGGAACCGTGGAGTTGGGTGTGTTTTATAAGAGAGGAGATAGTGGTGAACTATTGGCCTACACCGATAGTGACTATGCTGGAGACACTGATGATGGGAAGAGCACGTCTAGTTGTGTGTTTTTATTAAGTGGCGGAGCAGTCTCCTGGGCCTCAAAGAAGCAACCTGTGGTGACTTTGTCTACCACCGAAGCAGAATTTGTGGCAGCAGCTTTCTGTGCTTGTCAATGTATATGGATGAGGAGGGTGTTAGAAAAGATTGGGTACTCACAGGGTAAGTGTACTACTATTATGTGTGACAACAGTTCAACGATTAAGCTGTCCAAGAATCCGGTTATGCATGGTAGGAGCAAACATATAGATGTGAGGTTTCATTTCTTGAGGAATCTCGCTAAGGAGGAAGTGGTGAGGTTGGTTCATTGTGGCACCGATGATCAAGTGGCTGATATCATGACAAAGCCACTGAAGCTTGAAGTGTTCTTAAAGCTGCGTGAGAAGCTTGGGGTATGTAAGGTTCCAAACTTAAACTGAATGCATACTGCTTCAGTTTAGGGGAGGAATTGTTGGGATTTACTTGTTTCTGTTAAGGTTTGGCTTTGTCAAACCTCTGTTAATAAGTTCCTATTAGTTAGGAACCAATAGATAGGTCTTGACTCTTTCAGTAACTAATACCACGTCTTTAGTCAGAAGACGTGGGCTGCATTGTTCTTTTGAATTCCTTATCTTGTAAGGCTATATAAGCCACTGGTCTGTGTTCAATAAAATTGAGGATGTTATTCCAGAATTGTGTGAGTGCATAGCTTTATAGTTTTGCTTTTAATCTTGTAAGGCTATATAAGCCACCGGTCTGTGTTCAATAAAACTGAGGATGTTATTCCAGAATTGTGTGAGTGCATAGCTTTATAGTTTTGCTTTTAACATTCTCTTTATCATTTTTAGCTCGTTTTCTGTTTTGATTTTTCAAAACAGTGAAAACACGTACTAACTTATTTTCAAAAACGAATTTCTGAAATCGAGTTTAAAATTTATAAAGAAAATCGAAAACGATAGAAATGTCGTTTTGGGTGTTTTCAGTTAAAATCAAATGAAAATTCTCAAAACGTTTTTTGGGTGTTTTCAAAACGTTTTTGTGGGTTTCACCACCACCGCCAACCACCACCAAGAAGGACCGTACCATCGCGACCCCAATCTTTCAAGATAAACACCACTACACCACCGCCAACGAAAAAGGAAACACGCCACTGCCATCGCCCCCGCCACAACAAAACCCACCCAAAAAGGAAACCCACCATTGTCGTCCCCACCACACCATCGCCGCCAACAAAAAATGGCAGCAAAACCACCATTGCCAACAAAAAAACCTCAGAAAGACGAAGGACTGCATCGTCGCACAATACTCAGCGACCACCGCCAACCACCCACTCCAAGCGTGGCACTGCACAGTCGATTCGGTCACCTTCATCATCAACAACAAAAACGTCGTTATAAGGGCAACATTGCGGTGCTTCATCTATGAAGAGTTGTCGGAGTGAGGGGGAACAGAGACGAGAGAGAGAGGGTGGTGATGGAAGGTGCGACAGGTCTTCATAGAGAGTGGTAATGGTTGTTAGCGGCGGTCGGCAGGAACAGAGACGAGAGGGGAGGGGAGGGGAGGGGTTTTGGGTTTATTTAATTTTGAAAACAATTTTTCAAAATAACAAAAAAAAACACATTTTCAACAATCTAAAAATGAACACTCAAAACGCAAAACCCAAAATGAATTCAAAACTCAAAACACAAAACTGAAATATGAAAAAAAAACAACCCCTTATGTTTAAAGATAGAATTGAGCTATAAGTACAAATTCTTACCGAACACTCACATTCAAGGGCGGGAAGATAAAACTTTTTTCAATATTTTATACATGGTGCGGATCTCATGTGACTGAAAATTCAAAAATCTGTTGAATTTCTGCAAAATATTTCATGTACTTTCAGCATAAATCTTAAAAGATAATACCAACTGTTTTTCCCACAATAAATAAAATTTATTTAATTAAATTACGTGATCTTCACTGAAACTCCCCCAAAAAAAAAAAAAAATAAATAAATAAAAGAATTTATTGGCAGGAATGAAGTTAGGACAAGTGCTATAATTGAGAAACTTGGCAAGTTTAGCCCATCATAGTAAGTTTCTCTAAGCTTAAAAAGGCTAATTATAGGTCCTTATAAGTAATTAAGTTCGTTCTAGAATAATTATATCTTTCAACAAAATATAGAGCCAATAAATCACTTATTTTAACAGAATCAATAAGACTCACTTTTGAATAAATTTAGAAGTAATTCATCTAAGCATGTTTTGACATTAAAAAATTAATAATCTACAAGAGTTGTAATGCACTAATTTTAGCCGGCCTGTTATGTTTATCACTTAACACTAAAGAAATATTTTTTTATCAAAAACTCATTGGACATAAAATTGTGACCTACCATTGGATAAGTACGAGTCAATTTCGGAACCATGCGCGATCATCGATGATGTTTTCTACACTTCTTATAGTTTACAAAATTAAGAGACTGTTTTCTTTGTGTTTCAATTTTGTATTTTGAGTTTTGAATTCATTTTAGGTTTTATGTTTTAAGTGTCCATTTTGAGATTGTTGAAAACGCGTTCTTTTTGAAATTTTGAAAACACCCAAAACGCGTATAGATTAAATCAGATTTTTAGTAAATTTTGATAAAAGTTGATGAAATGTGTGGTTGAAAAGTTATGGATCCTGTAAAATGTGTGATTAAAATTAATTGTTAACTTTGACTTGAAATTAAAATTCGATTTTAATTTATACCAAACTGGGCCTTTGTCGACGAGATCAAAATTTAAGTTCAACTTGACTAAAATTATGTGAAGTCGGTGCAATCGCCAATCAGAATCAGGTGACTGAATTTGGAGTGAGTGCTAATTTAAATTAAAAATTTGATAAATTCAACTAACAATTATGTATGTCAGAATACCAAGAAAGTTTTTTAACCTTGGATTTATCAACAATTTTTATAACATTCTATTTCTATCTGAGAAAGCTGTAACTTGACTTCATTTAATTTATGTATATTTAAGCATTTATTGAATATCATTTCAAAGGTGTTTGTGGTTATAAATTGGTCCTACATTAAAATGTATTTCTCATAAGAGTTGTGGTGATTTTTTAATACACGAATATATCAATTAGGATTTTAATTCGTATTTAATTTTCTGTCAAACGTGATGCAGAGTGTATGTCTCAAGATGAAGCAAATATTTGGTGCTTGATGTGGTTAATATGAGACCAATTGAACAGATTAGTGCACGGTGGGAAAGCATGTCTGGCTGCAGATTTTGAGAGAGGTTACGGGAGGAATTTGAGAAGCAAATTTAAAGCTCCTGTCATGCCCTAATTGTTTGTAGGGGACAGAACTTGGCCACGAAGCTCCGATGAACGTCCAAAAAAGCCATCAACCAAGCCGCTTCAAACAAATGTACATTGGCCTTTTTTTTTTTTTTCATTCAAAACAGTGTTGTGCTTTGTAATGATAATAGGGACGTATTCGGTAGAGATTAAAATCGAATTAAAATTAAAAAATTAATCATTATTATTAATTTTTATTAGACGAGTAAAATCAAATAACTACTATATTTTAATTTTAAGTGGATTTTAAGCCATACCGAACACGTCATAAATAAAGTATGCTAATCAGCGATTGTAGTAATCATCCTATGTGACAACCAGGGGTGGAGGGATGTGGGGGCTTGGTGGGGCTAGGCCCCCCACACCATTTTTGACAATTTTTTTTTTTTTTTTAAATATTTTTTTTTGGTAAATACCAATTTCAACGCATTTTTCACATAGAAAACATTGAAATTTGGATATAGCTATTTCTAGAAGAATTGTAATCCTTCGAGTTAGCTTTCCAACGAAATTTGATTCATCACAATCGGATATCGGTAGAGAGTTATAATGAAAATACTGACGATTGCTCAACCCTCGCTCAACTTTCGGTAAAGGGCTCACTCGAGCAACCAATGCAGTAACTATTTGCCCCAATTTCCCCGACATGATTGATGATCATGTAGTTATACAACGTTATCAAAGTATNCGAGGGCTCGCTCGAACGACCAATGCAGTAACTATTTGCCCCAGTTTCCTCGACATGATTGATGATCATGTAGTTATACAACGTTATCAAAGCATGATTTTGCTAAATTAAAGATTGATACTTTCTTTTATATGTTTCTTGATTTTTTTTGTTAATAACGTATCTAAAAAAAAATTTCGAGGGCGTTGCCCCCGAACCCCCGTGGACCCCACCCCTTCACCTCTACCTCTAGGCCCTACTTTCGAGGTCTAACTCTACCCCTGGTGACAACTTGTTATTTAAGACATTAACTTATTGTTCGAGGTAATAGAATTACAAAAAATTAATGACTCAAATAACAATTTGCTACATAAGGCAACTATTGTTGTCGACTACTACAAATAACATTATTCTATTAGACAAGGTTATTTTCTTTACGCTATACTCACTTTGCATTATGTAGATAAACGATCACATTTCAAATAAATTAAAATCCATGCAAAAATAAATTTTACCGCCTACAATCCCAGCCCCAATAACCACATTCTTAAATTCAATATAAAATGGTCTTTGCAGTCTGAGTATTGATAAACTATAATTTAAGGTGACAAAAAACTACCAATGTCTGACCCCAAAAAAAAAAATAAAAAACCCCTCTTTTAAGTTATACATTGGCCCTTTTCTTTCCATGTCATTTAACAACCATCCTTGACCCCTTATTCCTCAAATAAAGCAAGCACCAGTTTCACATCCCCAAATTTTCCTTTGTTTCAGGGTCCAAAAAGAAGGTACAAAATTGGAATTTTGTAACGAGAGGTAGCCGAGGAGATAAAAACTCATTCACGATGATTTCCATAAATCCATGAAACAATTAAGCGCTGGAAATTCCAAACTCGATCTAGTGCCTTCATGAAGCTTGGACTGCCAAACGCTGTAGATGATCAATGAAAACTTGTAGACTCACATCATCAGTGAATATCACATCCGAACCAGCAGCCATCTCGTGTACGTTACTGTATGTCGCTGATGGGTTCAACTTTGCCAACAGGAATCTTGCCTGTTACAATGTGCGCCAAACCATAAGATACATTAACGAAATATATTACAGGAAGTGGATGGCGGATTCTTTTTAAACCACTAAAACTATTGAAATGGTACACAAAGAAAACAAGCAATGTAGGATGGACGAGTCAATTATTTTACGAACACTACAAGTCAACTCTGAGGATCCTCTTACTTCCTGTGTTGCTATATGCCATTCAAAATGCTGTATCAACTATGTGGAATTTTTAATAAAAATGCATCTTTAGCAACAAAGCACGATGATTACACTAGGCATTGTAAGACAGAATGCCCCACACTCAAATCTGGAATACTCTTCAAAATTATCTAGTACAAGAACCGAGTTACAATGAATCATCAAAGTTCACATTCTAAGACAGAATACAATTGAGCAGAGGATGCAGGGGTGGAATAAGGTAGTTTGCCTCCATATTTCTGCAGAAATTGAAATTTTAAAGACATACTTAGATTTTGTTCAAAAAACAACGTTTATTCCCACAAATGAGCCTGCCAGTAGAATCAGCTACAACAAGCCCATTCTGCACTGTCTCTATACCTATTTTTTGAGGTAAACCCGTGAATCTTAACTGTTTGTGTCCTACTATTTCTAAGGTAATTATTTTCAAGTATTTTACATGTCATGGCAATTAGGACAGAGATTCTATATCAGGGTACAGTGAATGATCTATCTGGTGGAATAAAGGTGTGTTGTCATTCCAAAAAAGTCAAAAAAATGTAAACACCGCCTACACAATTTAACATCCAGAAATGAGCAGGGTCATTAGAAGCCCAGAATATTCACACATACCTCAATTCATGGTCAAGAGCTAGCTCACTTTGATATTTACAGAAACAAATACATAACAGTCAAGCTAAATCTCAAGCAAACTGAAATTAGGAGAAAAAGCTAACCTGGGAACCATGCTGATCACACACCACCAGTCTTGGCACAGGAAACCGATCATGAACAATCAGTTGGGCATCATCATGTGGAGCTTGTAATAAGTGCGCAAACGCCTATGAAGACAAGGAGAAGAGAGTATTGTTATGCACGCGGAAAACAACATATTATTTTCATGAAAGTACAGCCTGATTTGAAGTAAAACTCAACTGCCACAGTTCCAAGATAGACTGAGGGCGTAAGAAGTCAAGAATTTAGAGAAAAATATTTCAGCACTGTTTATGCATTCCCAGAAATGCTTCCCCATCTTAAATTAACCATACTTACCAACTAACACATGCTAATATTTTTATGAATAAGCCAAAAAAAAAAAATGGAAAAGGAAAAATGGAAAGATCAGCATCAAAGGAGAAACGCATACTTGATGTTCTGGTTGATTCTGGTAACCCATGTTCCTCCATTGAGCTATTGTCGTTCCATGGAAAATAACTACACTAAAATATGAATCTAGCAAGAGAATGCGATCAGCTGCAATGGATGACACATCCAACAAAGCTGGTGCAGGCAGTGAATTAAATGAATATGATATTAATGATGGTTGAATCATGACTGTGGCATTGCTAATAATCTCCCGATTCAACAAAATACGAAAATATGCGGTCTCATCAGGACTATTATTGAACACCTGAGAGAGAAGACGGGTCATTAATCACTATTATGTACATTAAAAATAAAAAGGAATAAAGACACTAGTGCAAGCAATATTACCTGTACAAATTGTGATCTACGCAGATTAAACAAAAACTGAGGGAACAACGAAAAACTTGGATTTAATGTAAATGAGGTTGGATCGTCCTTTCGATAGTCACCAAATTTGGAACATAGTCGAATTAGATTCCTATCCAGCCACCTTGTTGCATCAAATGCTTCCTACAATTAGGAAATAACAGTCAGACTTCTCTTGTACTGTTTACCAACTCAGTGAAAATAACCATAACAATATAGCCTCCATTCCGAAAAATTTATAAATCATTTATAAACAGTCAAACTTCATTTTTAACCACACATGCCAATGGATTCACAAGTACTATTCACTTATCCACCACTCATTTCTATTTATTTATAAATTAGAAGTTTATAAATTCTTCCCAAATGGAGGCTAGTAAAACTTTCTTTAGGTAAAACAAACTATAATATTCCCCAGGCAATCCAACCAAATTAACTCCTCTACGCCAGGTTGGGGTGCCAAATATCTGAATCACTGAATGTAACTCTTCAGCAATCACTCATTTGTCTCGGCCTAGCACCATTCACTATTTTCCAACTTACCTGAAATCTAAATTAAATAGCACCACCCAGAGAGACAGCAAAATCAAATATAAATCCTGCACAGAGAAGTCCTCGTACATTCCACATTCTAAATACAATCGAACACCAGATCAAGACGTTTATGAGTTGGAAAAGTGCCAGAAAAGATAGATTTCTTTTAGTTGTTCACTCGTCAAAAACTAACTCCAGTGTTGCTACAAATTACTGGGCCAGCTAATATAGCACATACCACATGAGCAGTCTAAATTAAGACCAATGAAGCTGTAAAGAATTTAAGGTGAGTATGGCACCCAGCATAATGTTGACACAAAGAAAATGAAGTTCATGTATGAGAAGTAAAGAAAAAAGGAGTTCAAAATAACGAGCATATTTACTTTATGCAGGTAATCAAGTTTCAACCATGCAATCAACTTTTTATTAACTGCCCCGGTTCATAATCAATATGTAAGCAGATCAAGTCTTCATTGTTAGACCTCATTAGCAAATGTAAAATTCAAATAATGGTATACAGAAACCACGACAAAGTGATGCAGCCAGAACTTAGAATCAGAATAAGCATTCTTGCATGCCGGTAAGTGTAGGGTTCTGCCAAAGAAGGGAAGATTTGCATATGGTATGCTTACAACAGTTCTATGAAATGTAATAAGTACCTCCATCTCCATTTTATAAGAAGCTAATCTAGCCATTACTACAGCAGCAGCTTCCTGATCAAATCCTTGAACTAAGTCCTGCAACCACAAAACTCTTGCATATCAGGATTAACCTGCCAGTACCAGCTAATGTTATTCTTGCAAGAATTAAAAAGGCACCTCACCAGGCCTTACAAATTTACATGATAAAATAAATTTTACAAATTTACATGATAAAATAAATGTTACTCCAAATACAATCAAAATATAAAATTAAAAGGGTATCAAAAAAATTCTCATACTTTAACTTGCAAGGTCAGCTGGAATAAAATGATAAATTTGCCTAATTTTAGTACAAATAGTGGAAATAACGTCCGAAAATGAAATGATACAGGGATAAGTTAAAGACCTCGAGTCTCAAACATATAAATGCTTGAACTACCCTTAACTTCATATACTCTAAAATATGATCTTTTTCCTTTTTCTGTAAATGATTTGAACCACCGTTACCGAACCGGGAGACCACCTATGTCTAAATTGGTTCCACCAAAAAATTTCTAACACCCTATAGTCTGACAGGAATAGACCACTGAACTGTGATCAAATTCATAAAATCTTAGGGGATAAAAATGTTCACAACTGTCCTCATATGAGAAAAATTATAATGTGATTATAATGAAAAGTAATGGGTCCCACTAAATGTGTGGATGATAAGTGGGTAGTAGTTGTGATGTATAGTTCAAAATAATGTTGACATTGACTTCAACTTATAAGGAGATTATAATAAAACCCAAACAAGAATTATATGTTACTTCTTTCCTCCCAACCAGTATGTTCGATGTGCCACATAAAACCACACTAGTGTCTTGAAAAGATAATTATCTCCTCAGAAAAAAAAGTTTGTTGATCATTCCACACAAGCCTAAAACAAATGTTGCAAATTTTCCTTGGGTTCAACATTAAACAATTATTTCAGTCACGTGATAACAAAACAAAAGAGGCGCACCACAGCACCATAACAAAAATGACAGTCAAAGAAACCATTGGGTACATGAAGAACCTTTCTCTACATTGATCTGAAAAATAATTATAAAAGCTGGACAAAGAAAGATTTTCTCATGAGACAACAAATAAAGACAATTAATCATCTTACCTCAGTGCCAACAGCACTATCTACCCACCGTCTAGTAACAGTTGTTACTCTAAGCCTTGTTTGGCCATCAGAGCTCTGGTAACTGCACTAAAAAATTTTGGATTAGAGCCAACAATTTCATTCGAATTTAACTGATTCATAATTTATATGGAAAAGAAATATGATATGTGAAACATTTATATCAAGAATTAAAAAAACTAGCCATAAACATCTTGAAGCCCAAGAGTTGCAAAGACAGGAGAAAAGCAACACAGTAAAGAGTGATCAAGTACAAAAGTGGGAAGCTAAATTTTTAGAAGGAAGTGGTTAAAAATATTCTCCACATACCTAGTTAGAAACTGTATGTATAACTGTGGATTTGTTCCAGAGGGATCTGACTTTTCACTAGAAGAAACATCAAAGAAAACAGTCAAGCAAGTATTTCTGTCGAGGCCACACATCTTCCAAGCTGTAGTGTTCCCCTGTCCAATGACTGTGTTGGCAACAGCAGGGCCTTTCTGCAATAGTATCTCACATAAATTTCAAGGTAATAACAGTGGATGCATCAGAATAGATCCTAGAGCAGAAGAGAGCTTGCTCTCGATTTCCAGCCATGTATAAGATGACTAACACAATTACTTAGCAAGTTTTAATTGAATCAACCTTCTCCAATGATGTGCATGGCCCTAGGATCCCTTGGATTTTGATTTCCTTCGAACAGTTTATCTCAAGTGCCCCACTGAAAAGGACAAACAGGAGTTTTAGCAAGTTTCTGATTTCCATAATTTTATTGATAGATATAACTGGAAGACTTGAGCAAAACAAAGAGTGCAAATATTCACGTTGGTGGAGATGAAAATCTCTTAAAGTTAAAGGTTCCACATCCAGCTGAATCTTAGACAGGATTTATGCTGTGAGCCCATATATGGCATTACTGCAGCACAAGTTTTTTCATCATTGAAGGACATGAATAACATAATCACATAAGAAGAAAAACAGCCAAGGTTGCAGAAGTGGCACAAAGGAAGCACAGGAGACATAATTTCCTTGTTTAATCTGTTATCTTTTAGTTTCTCTGAATTTCCCCAAGATTTACAGCACTCAAATCCTCAATCTCTGAGTATTTTTACACGGGGATGGATTAAAAACTCAGCATCCCTTGCTCCTCCACCTCACCTCGCTCCATATGCTATAATAACATTTACACTTGGAAAGCCCACTCACCAGAGAGAGAGAAAAAAGAGACAAATAAAGCGAAGAGTTCAGTGTCCACTATCTAGGAACTCACTTGAATGAAAGCCCAAGGGATTGTTCTCCATCTTCAAAAATGCGCTTGAATGAGTCCTTGAAAACAGAGTGACCAAAACTTTCAGCCAGAACCACCAGTCCACCAGTTCTTTCAATGGCAACTTTCATCTCAGCAATCCCAACCTGAAAACTAATATTGTAAGTAAAATGGGTAGAAAGTAGGGCAGTATTTATCTTCGAGCACGGGATTGTTGGTTGCTGTCAAACATTTTAAAGACAGAATCCAATAAATACAGGTCACAAAAGAAAGGAACCCTCCTACTTTACATTCAGCACTTCATATCTTCTTAGACATACAAAATGCCTTCACAACCGCCAAAAGAAAAGACTGAATTCAGGTCAAAAAAGCATAGCAAAATACAAGGAGGAACAAAAACACCACCACCAAACAAGCCTTCTATGTAAATTCATCATTTCATGATTAATAAACAAACATGTATCGAGTATCAATAAACAAATAGGTCCAACAAAGTGTGAAAAAATGTAATTTAATATAGATATGTACACGCAAGAGTAGACGTACAGAAATACACACTTGTGCGCACGCACACACACATTTCATATTTGTACTAATACATGCACAACAAAATACCAGTCATATCTTATCTATAGTTTGTTTTAGCATATACAAAAACCATGCAAATGCAAATACAAAGATTTCAGCAGACTCACAAACCTGATCAAGTGCAGAGGCAAAGACATCCAACACGTGACCCTGACTAACCAGCTGTTTTCCAAGTTCCTCGTAGAAATGAACAGCTTTTTTGAAAAATGGTGCTGCATCCTTGTCAAGATCCTTGTGGGAACGGACAGGATCAGACAGATCTTTAGACCCAATCTGCACACAAAAGTATCAACAGTTATAACAACTTAAATTTTCATATCGAATTCAATCAGCATAAAATAGTCATGAAAATACAACAATAACCAATTTCTAAAAAGTATGTATCATGTACAATACAAGACAGGCATGTCTGCACGTCATTTCTCCAAATATTAGTTTACAACTCATCCCCGGACACACTAATTGATAAATCTAAAAGTATGCAGCATATACGCACACGTTTTTTCCCATTTCTTCATACTCGTGAATGACAAATGTCATGTTATACGTACAAATCACATTACAGTTTCAAAAAATCTGTGCTGTTAAATATAAATACTGATTAAGGTGGTAATAAGAAAGTTAAATAGCACGCAGAGTCGTGCCACTTTTGTCTCTAGACTTTGTTTCTAGGCATTTCAATCCCCAACAATCCAGTTTCTGGCACAAGTAGTCTCTACTCACGGTTTCCATAAAAAACAATCCATTAAATTCAACAATAAGACATTTGTTCCCTCAAATTCAAATAAAATATAAAAAGAACAAAGAATAGAAAAGAAAAAATAATTTATCTTCTTCTCTAAACCTCCCCACCCCGTCCCAACCCCTGTGCAGCACCCCACTCGCATCTGCTGACAACCCTCCCAGCCCCCAGCCCAGTCTCATGGAAAAAATTGTGATTTTCCCAAAACATTCGTACTTTGAAGAAACAATAGTTATTTGAAAACTCGAAATAGGAAGGACAAAGATGCCAAAAAGAAAAATCAGATTACTTTCTCAAAGTGAGCTAGACGAACTCAGAAAGCAGTCCTAGAATCTGCAACAACAGAACTCCAAAATTTCATCACTTAAAATGAAAATCATACTTTAGATTCTAATATTTTTAAAATGGCTGATATTCGCACCTTCTCCTTTGAATTTTCATTACAATGCCATTATTTATTGTGTGAGAAAGAATTTTGTAAATGATGACCTGGCATCAGAAGTAACAATAAAATACCATGATTTTGCATCAATTCTTTTATTTAAGTCCATATGGCTCAGACTCCTCAAATTTCCTTACATACAGATTTTGCAGTGTGACTCACCATCTACAAAGTTAATTAATTGGGGGTGGTGGTCGTGAATTGCATTGTTTGTTGTGGGGTGGGGTGGCGTGTAGTCGCTGACAGTGGCAGACTGCAAGGGTGTTGGGAGTGGGGAGGTTTGAGGAAGTATATAATGAATTTTCCTTATTATTTTCCATTTTTTATATATTTTATTTGAATTTGTGGACAATACTGTTTTTCTATCAATCTAACAATTTTTTTTGGATAAAACTGTTAGTTGAGATTTCTTGTGCCTAAAATGTAAAAACAGAACTTTGGAGGTTAAAAAATGAATAGATTGGGACAGAACTGCAAAAGGAGTAAAGGTAGGGAATTGAGCATTCATTTTAGCCTAATAAGAATTATTCCTTTTATCCTCCGTTACTTCAGTAGGAGTTTTACCGCATAATATGTATCATTCGAATGCAATACTATTTTCACACCTAAACGGCCAGGTTCCATTAATAATTTCTTTATAATTATTTAATTTACAAAGAAAATGAAAATCACATTTGACGCTATGATCTGAAAACCTATTTAAGCTTTTTTAAGCAAAATCATCCATACACAGGTTAGGAAAGATTTTAACTTGGCCATGAAACACAATAGAGATGCAAATTTGTGCCAAGGGAATCATTTTTGGAAGTTACCTAACGGCAAGGGTGCAAACATTTTACTGTCCAGTGATCTGAGAAAGTTGTGTGATTTGCCCTATATACAATAACAGCTTGTTTTATTAGTTCTCTTTTTAATTTAAAAAACTGATAATCTATAATTAAAAACTAAGTGTAAGTAGTCTATTATTATATATTAAATCCCGAATCTAATGGACAACAGAGTGTAAAGGGCAAAAAACTAAGTATTTTATTCTTCATTGATTAGTTGATTGCTTCCGAAATTGCAGATAAGAAAGGAGACACAACAATGGCAAGGCACATTCAATTACCAGGTGTTCCTCAACTAGTAACCTGCCTTTCTTCCTTCAAAATATCAGATAAATTCACAGAATCTGGTATGAATGCTTGGCAAGGAGTCAGATTTATTCAATTATCAAATTCCAGGATTACTGAGACAAAATATAATTTATATGGCATGAGATTCATTTATTATGCATGAACTAATTAATGCCACACCTAAAGAAAGAGAGAACAACTTATTTTCTTAGAAAATACCAAAATTGTAGTTCAAAATCGAGATTTAATTACTATAATCCCATTATACCAAGTCAAATCACAAAATAAGAATGAAAGTATGCATTATTTCTTAATTGGCAAACACACTAATATAATAATATAGAAGTACAACATTGAGTAAAACAAAAGTTGAAGGCTTTACCGCTCCAGGACCTTCTGTGCATGGACCCCCTACCAATGCGATAATCCGTGCACCAGTTCCCACTGTAGATGCACCCAGCAACCCTGCAGCCACGCTCAATGCAACTCCAGTACACCTCAACGCTCTATTGCCTGGTGCCACAGGCCACTGATCCGTCCCCAACTCATCCAACAACTACAACACAAGACATGAAAAGCAATTAATGATCAATCGCACAGCGATTAGCAACTCTCAGAATAAAATAAGTTATCTGGAACAATAAAATCTTTTACTGCCAATCAAAAACATTTCTGCATAAAATGAGTTTGGATGCAATTCACATTCCAAATCCAACAAAAATAAATGAGCATCAAATGCACAGGTAAAAAAGTATTTTATCTCAAATTTTGATTTAGCAAATAATTACCGAATTGAGTGTGTATTCACATTCAGAAGCTGGCAACAAAAACCGGTTAATTCCCGTATTAACAGACCCGGCCGTGGGGCTTAGTTGGCCTCCGGGCTTCTGAACACCTGTCCCAGCCCGCCTGCCACCAGTAGAGCTGAGCCCCAACTGCTCCAAGACTTGATCTTTAGAAAACTCCTTTGATCCCCTAAATACATAAACCTTAGACATCTCCGAGAACCCTAGCTCATGCAGTTGCACCTGAGTGCCATATGAAATGAACCCGACCATCGCATTGTCCGGAAGCATCCCAATAGCTCGTTTCAATGCCGATTTTGCAAAATTCAGCTCCTCTTCAATCACACACGTATCGATAACAAACAGATAGATTGGCGTGGGTGGGACAACAGGAACAGAATTATAATTCTGGGGGTTTTGGGGGTAATTGGGGATGGCGTATTCAATGGAAGAGAAATTCGGATACAATTCCGCCGGTAAATTAGTCTGTGAAATGGAGTTGTAATGTTGCGGAAAATGGTTCCGCTGGAAGCAGAAAGGGCAGATCCATAAAAGTGCAGTGAAATCAACGCGGCAAAATGGATTCAGGACAGATGAACACGACTTGCAACGTAAGGGAATGTACGGGAGGACGTGTAGATCGACGTGGGGGCGGATCGGCTGGATCGAGGCGGCGATAGGGATCACACACTTGGAAGCCTCGACCTTCGTACGTGGCCAGTTGTTCCACGTCATCCGAATGCCCTCGATTCCCTCAGGATCTGTCTGGACTAGCTCCGGCGCCGCCATGGATGATTGATTGACTGATACACCGAATGGGGGTTAGAATTGATGAGCTTGAATTGGGGGTTTTTGAAATGGAAAATTGAGCGAGCGACCCCTGAGAGGGAGAGGTGAATGGGAATTGGGAGGGAAGAGGGGCCGCTCCGAAAGAAGAGTCAAGAAACCAAGGTGGGTATGAGAGTGCGATTTTGTGTATGGCAGATTTGCGGGGAGGAATAGCATTATTGTTCTACTCAATACCCTTTCATATTTACATCGAACCATCTTGATTTTTGTAATTTTGGAGGAGTCGTCTTGTATTTTTATCTTACACTTTGACATCAGTTTGACAACTATTATTTCAAATAAAAATTAATTTTTATACTTATTTTTAACAATATATTTTCACAATAAAATATTTTACAGGTAAGCCCAAAAGTTTTCCCAAGTTTAACAACTTTATTCTTCAAAAAATCACTATTCAAAACATAATTTTTTAAAAAATGAACATCAAACATTGGTAATGTTACATTTTAGAGTGTGTTTGGTAGATATTAAAATCGAATTAAAATTGAAAAATTAGTTGTTATTGTTGACTTTTATTAGATGAGTGGAACCTAATAACGGCTATATTTTCAATTTTAATTGGAACCGAACACACTCTTAATCTCTATTATTACATTGCACCATAGTTTCCTGCTTGGGAGTTTTGGGGGTGGTTATGAATTTTTTTTAAAGTATTAATTTTCAACGTTTATAAGTAAATCGATTTTGAGTGATTTTAGGCGCAATTTTTAAAATAGTCCAACTAATATTTAGGAGTTTATTATCCATCGATTATGAATTTTTTTTTTAAAAAAAGAATCAAATTACATATATGTCATTGGTGAAATTTTCAATTTATAATTTTTTTTAAGAAATTATTTACTAATGAGCAATGTTCTAAAAAGCGTAAAGCATGAAATCAAGTTTCGACCTAGGCAATCTTAAGCATTAAAAAGAGTTAAAAAAAAAACATTTCTTTATTTTACGTTTTAAATCAATTTAAAAAATTATATAATAATTAAAGGAAAAAAGCTTTGAAAGATGTAAAAAGCGTTAAAAAGCATAAAAACATGAAAAAAAAAGTGTGGTCTAGGCTAGGTGCTCCTAGACACGAAAAAAATAAAATAAAATAAAATAATGAAAGTGTGCAAAAAAGAGGGGGAAACTAGGTGTTTTGCTCCCGCTTAACACTGCTCATAAGTGATATTTTACTTATAAATATTTTTGGCACATAAGTTTTTAACTTAAAAAGTTAAATATTTATTAAAAAATTTCCATTAGTATTTTTTACATATAAATAAATTTTACATCAATAAGTTAATTTTATACTTTTAAACTTTTTATACATAAGTTAATTTTTTACTTATAAGTAACTTTTTTATATTTTATAATAGTATTTTTAATTAATAAACAAATTTTTACACAAAAGTAAATTTTATCTTATAGGTACATTTTTTACTTATAAGTAAATTTTTTTAATTATAAAGTAATTTTTTTTAGTTAATGTACTTTTATTTACAAGTTATTTTAAACAAATTATATTTATTGAAAATAATTATTTTATAGAGGATGAAATTATAAGAGAATATGAGAAAAGGTGAAAACCTATTCAAGGAATAAGTGCACTTATTAATCAGATGCATTCATTTGAATCATTAATCATATCACTCTCGTTCATAGCCACTTCAATCGCATTTTACGATTTGCCCATTTCGCAAATCCTTTTTTAAGCATTTTATGCAAAGCCACAACCAAAATTAGACTATCATGCTAGGTATTGGATGCTAATTAGTTGCATATTTATTGCAAATTAAGAAAGTGTTAAAATGTATATTTGGTGGCATATTTTATTTTGCTAGATATTGAGAAAACGATTTTTTGAACCCAGGTCGGGTTCAATTCCAGTAATTATGTAGATTCGAATGGTTTCATTGACGAAATACTCGAAATATAATTGATGATTCTGAATATTAAAATAGCCGAATTGATCTATCTAATGCCCATACCTAAAGATATGAGTCCCAAACAAAATAAAATAAAAAGTTGAAGAATTTTGGAGAGTAAAAAAATGGAAGGAAGGGCAAAAGAGCATTGCAACAAACTGTGATGCATGGGTAAGACGCATAGGAAAGTATGTAGAGAAAATCGAAAAGTACAAAAGTAGAGGAGAAAATCTTAGGTTGCAAGCTAGCTATTGTAATTATGATTAAACTATTTGTGCGTGGGAAATCCACCTGTACAAGTGTCAATACAGTGATGGGAGCACTACATGACATCATGTCAAGTTGTATGTATATAGGATAATTCTTAGTGTACAAAATGATGTACAAAATGGTGTCCAAAATTGTCAAATGGCGACCCTCTATTGGGGGGCGCCTGTCCCCACAAGCGCCCCCCCAATAGGGGACAGGCGCGCCCCGATAGGGGGTCGCCATTTGACAATTTTGGACACCATTTTGTAACTCATTTTGTACATGTAGCACAACCCATGTATACATTCCTTATACATAAAACAAATTCCATGTAATTATATGTTGGCAACCTACTCATGGGAGTTTTTAGAAATTGTATAGGCTAATCAATCAATTCTAATTCAACTGCCACTCGTTCCTTTGCACAAGAAGATTGGCCTTCATTCAATTAAGCACCTTGGATCACAGATTTTGGTGGTGCTACTATATGTTTTCCTCTTATAATTCATATTGAAATGGAGAGGAATAAATTTGTATTGAATGAATTTTCACACCGTAAATTACAGCCGTTTATAAATAGATATTACCTAACTAACTAACTAATTATACAACAAATACAAAGATGACACATGTGGCTAACTACCACAACTAACTAATAGCCTAACAGAATTGAGCTTGTGCAGACTGAATTAAACTGCACTACAACCTCCTTCAACTTCTTTGCTCTCTTTGCTGAGTTGTTGTTGAGTTGCTGCTAAGCTAAGCTATTTGTATTCCGTTACTTCCCCCTTAAGACGGATTATGGGGATTGATGATGGCCATCTAGGAAATAAAGGAAATAGAAGATTAGCGGGAAGAGGCTTGGTGAACATGTCAGCCAATTGGTTTTGTGTTCGTACCAGCCTCAGTTTGACAAATCCATCATTATTTTTGTCTTGAATGAAATGACAATCTATTTTGATGTGCTTGTTTTGTTCATGAAAGATGGGATTACTTGTAATGTGAATGATTTCTTGATTGTCGCCGAAAATAAAAACAGGGACATTGGATGAAACCTAAAAGTTTCGAAGCAACTAGAAAATCCAAATAAGTTCACTGGTTGTGGATGCCAAAGCACGATATTCTACTTCAGCTGATGACCTTGACAATGTGCTTTGTTTCTTAGCTTTCCAAGAAACCAAAGAATCACCAAGAAAGACGCAGAAACCTATCATTGATTTCCTTGTATCCAAGAAAGCACCCCATTTAGCATCTGCAAATGAACGAAGTTGGAGGGAAGAATATGCTGAAAATAGAAGCCTTTGACTTGGAGTAGCTTTGAGGTATCGTAAGAGATTATGGACAGCATTTAAATGGGGTTTTCTAAGCTGAGCAACAAATTGGCTCAACTTGTGAACAACAAAAGTGATATCTGGCATGGATATAGTTAAATATAGTAGGCGACCAATCAGTCTTCTATAAGTTGAAGCATCAGAAAGAAGCTCTCCATCAAATGAACAGAGCTTAACCATGGGATCCATGGGTAAAAGAGCTGGCTTGCAAGCCAGAAAGCCAATGTCTTCCAGCGGCTAGAGTGTGTAGTGCCTCTGAGAAAAGAATATTCCTTTAGGTGAGCAGGCAATCTCCAAACCAAGGAAATATTTCAAATGACCACGATCCTTGAGTTTGAAAAGACTATGTAATAGAGATTTCAAAGAATCAACTACCTTTTAATCTGCACCGGTGATGATTATGTCATCTATATAAATCAATTCCAGATCCTTTTGTAAACAATGAGTAATTAGATTTTGATTAAATGAAACCATGTGAAATGAGAGCATTAGAGAATTTAGAAAACAATTGTCTTGAAGCCTGCTTTAAACCATAAATAGGTTTGCGTAGCTTGCAAACCAATTTCTCCCCCTGTGCACAAGCATTACTATGTTTGTCATATCCCAAGGGTAGATCCATAAAACATTTCCTCGAAGACCATCTAATTAAGTGGTTTACCATTTGTTGATAGCTACAATAGCAAGAAAGATTTTGACTGTGACTAGCCTAGCCACAGGAGAAAAAGTTTCAATGAGATCCAGTCCTTCTTGCTGGGTATAACCCTTTGCCGCTAATGCCTTGTATCTGTTAATACTACCATCAAGTTTGTGCTTTATTTTATATAGCCGCTTGCAGCATATGGAATGTTTTCCTTTAGGTAAATTAACCACTGACCATGTGTTATTAAGTTCCATTGCCTCCGGTTTATTAGCCATGGCCTTTCTCCAATGATCAAACTTAACAGTTTGATAGTAGTATTGCAGTTCAAAACTGGAAGAAACATTTAACATGTAGTTACAGTGAGAAGGAGAAAAGGCCTTGTAAGAAATGTATTTTCCCAAAGGATAAGGAGTATTATGATCAAGGTTAATAGATGTGTTTGATAATAGATTACAATGAAAGTCTTGAAGATATGATGGGGGTTTGCTTGTTCTAGTGGATCTTCTAGGAACTATAGGTGAGTATAGGTTGAGATTTTGAGTTAAATGAGAGTTGGTAGGTATAATATCAGTGCAATGGACATAGTTATTTTGTACTTTAGCGGTAAGATCAAGAGTTGAATAGGAGAGAATTTCGACCTGGTTAGGTAATGTCAATTGCTGATTTAGGCAAAACAAGATTTAAGAAAAAGGTCGATCAATTCATGATCAAGTGAGATAGAATCCAAGTGAAAAAGTTGTTCGTGGAAGATCACATTTCTAAAAATGAAAAAGAACTTGGAAATGATATCATATAGCTTGTGCCCTTTGATACCAGGTAGATAACCAATTAACACAAAGGTTATAGCTCTTGGGTGAAATTTTGGGAGATGCGATGACAAAATAGAAGCAAAGCATAGGCAACCAAATACTCTAAGGGAAATATATTCCACTTAACATTTATAGAGGAGGGAAAATGGAGATTCATTATGTAGGATTGGAGAAGGTGTTCTATTAATGAGAAACGTGGCTGTGAGTATACATTTCTCCCAGAATTTGATAGGAATATGTGATTATATATACAGGGCCTTAGCCGCATTGAGAAGATGCTAGTGTTTTCTTTCAACTACTGAATTTTGTTAGGCCGTTCAACACATGAGAACTGATGGATAACCTCTTTTGAGGCAAAGGAGGTAAACTGCAACTCTAGGGCATTGTCAGATTGAAATTTCTTGATTACTTTGTGAAACTGAGTTTCAATCATATTAAAAAACTTACGAATAATATGGCTAACAGATCCATGTAAAACGAGTATAATTATCTACCAGTGTAAGAAAGAATATGTGACCAACATGTGTTGGAGCATGATATGGACCCCAAATGTCACAACGGATCAAATCAAAAACATTTGAAGATAAATGGTTATTTGAGACAAATGAGAGCCTTCTTTATTTAGCCAAATGATAGATAAAGTATGGAATATAACACTTATTCTTGTATCTATTACAATTAAGAGCTAATTGATCTTTCATCGTTTCCAACTTCTAGAAAGACAAATGGCCAAACCTATGATGCCATGTGTGAGTAGTTACATTATTGACCACAGAACATATAGAATTAAAAACATTACAATCATTTAGAATAGAATTAGGTGATACAACATCCAATCGTATAGGTTAGCAACCTTTTTACTATTGCCAATCATCAGCTATTGAGGTCCTGAATAATACAAGAATCAGTGAGAAAACTGATGTTTATAGATGAATTCTTGGTTATTGAACTGACAAACAGCATATTTGAAATGATGAACAAAAAACACTTCTTCAATCACCTAAGCCGAGGGAATTTTAAGTACCATTGAAGTGTACATGAATTCTTTCATGATTGGGCAATGTAATGCATGCATTCTTAATTGTTTCATTGTGTGGAAAGCTAATTGAGTGAAACGTATATGACTTGTGGCCCCTAAATCTACTACCTAGTATGATGGGAATTGAGCATTGGGGTAAATGAGATGGAGAAGCATGTACTTGATATATGGCCAGAATTGGTACCTACTTCAGTATCAGTCTTTGGAGATGTGAGATGAGTGCTCAACATATTTATCAGGTGCTGGTATTGAGTGGGATTTAAGGTGTGCATAAACTCTCCTACATTTGAATTTGCCTGCTCTGGAATTGATTCAGATACTTGATTTGCAATGGCATGATTCACTTGGCTACTAGAGGATGATTGATTAGGACCAGATCTTTGTTTGGCCTATATCTAGGCGGATATTCATGTAATTTATAGCATTTATCAATTGCATGACTTGTATAACCGCAATAAGTACAAATAGGTCTCTCATTCCTTTGATGTTTATTGTATGACTGGCCTGCATTAGACTTCTTGGCATCATTCTTAACATAGAAGGCCATTGAATCAGTAGTGCCGATGCATTGGTGTTTGTACTGACATTTCTTTGATGTTCCTCATGAGAGATAAGTGCAAAAACTTTATTTGTAGAAGGAATATGATCCATAATCAGCATTTGGCCTTTTACTTGAGCAAATGAGTCATTTAGTCCCCTCAGAAAAGACATAACGTATTCCATATGGTAATAATCAATCAACTTCTTTGTTCATCCATAGCTACATTTTCTACAGGAGCATGTCGGCCTGTAAGTACTGAGATCCTCCCAAATAGTCTTCAGCTTTGCGAAGTACACACTTACACAGGATTGGCCGTAGGTGTGGTTCATCAATTCTTGTCTTAACTGAAATATGCGAAGCCCATTACATTGTTGATATCTCTCCTCGTGAACATCCTAGATCTCTTATGTAGATTCAGCATAAATAGACTAGCTGAGATCTCTTTAGACACTGAATTGAGGATCCATGAAATCACAATGTTGTTATTTCGGATCCAAACATTCAACAACATCGTTGCCCTTAGGTCTTGCTATGGATCCATCAATAAATCCTAGCTTATTCTTCACTGATATAGTAATTGTCATAGTACGACTCCATGATGTATACTTGTCTCCTATCAATGACTGTGAGACAAGAACAAACACTGGGTTGTTTGAATGATGTAGAAAATAAGGACTTGTTCCATCATCAATGGAGAAATTGCTAGTGGATGAGGAATTGAATGATTTGGAGAAAAATTAATTTTCAAAGAATGAAGCTCAAAATGCAATGTTGATGAACAATTAGTGAGTTGTATTAGGCAAGGGCGATTAGTAATGCTAATGAACGGTAGTACCTTGACTGTGATCTCTCGAGTGGACAAACTCAACAAGAAGTAAAATTTGTTCTTTTTAGCCGCTCATGGAATAATGTTATGTCATTATAGTAGACCATCCTGGTTTTCATAATAAAGTATTTGTTTCTAGCTTTAGGGGGAAAAATGGATACTTCTTTAATGTGATTTTTGTTAAATAGCAAAACATTGCCATTCTTGTTCTCTTGCGTGTTCTTATAAACCCTTTTTTCACTAATTCATACTGAAACTCATGACCTGCAATGCTTTCAAATTTTTCTAAAAAATGGTTTTTAACTTTTATAGATGACTTACTCAGGTGCGTCGGGTTTATTTGTAAAAAGACAAACCAAATATGGAAAAAGCTTCAAGGTTTTTCATAACATGGTCAAAAAGTATGTATGTATGTATATTCCCACGCATTTCGGATGTCGATTATTGGATTTTGTCTTCTTGCTTTTGAGAACGATCACTAAACCTCTCAAGCAATTTCATCATTAATCGGGTGAGGCATTCCTCTTGAAGAAAGATCGTCAAGTGAAGGCGATCTAAAATGCATGAAGATGAATTGCCCGCATACTATGGACGAGGGAATTTGTCCTTCAAAGAGCCAAGTTTGTATTCCGCAACACAATTTCATTGCCTTTGTACTCGTATTACCATGGTCTTCGAGTAAGATATGTAATACGTCCATAGGGATGATGTCATGGCTTCTTTAGCTCCCCTTTTATGGAAATAGAGAAAGAAAGAGTGGTGGTAAATGTCATGATCCATTAGATGACATTCCTGGAAATCAATCGATTGACCTTCACGTACGGAACTGGACTGCGACTTGCTACCAGACCGAGAGAAAGAAAGGATGGGGGCAACCATTGTTCGACTCCCGAAAAGCGTCGAAACAAGTCTTTGATTCTAATTATTAACCCTTCCTATTTCTCAATAAATATATCAATTCATCTCTTCAAGAATGTTTGGCAAGCCAAGAGTTTTTTAGAATGGGAAGAGATGGGTGGTACTAATCTATCTTTCCTTTCCCTTGAGTGGGGGCTTTTACAATAACTAGGATTTTCACACCCTATCGGGTACTTTAGATGATCCCCCTATTCCCTCTTCCCAAAAGTCTGGTGCCTATGATCAAGAACAATTTTCGCTTGGTTCATAAAAATCCTCCTTACTCCTGGGCATGAAAAGCACCCCGGAAAGCATAGTTAGAAGGGAAAGCGAATCCAAACAGGGTCAACAACTCACTCGGATAGAAAATGTTAGCGACGAAGAAATTGAACCCCCTATTTGACTAAGGCTGTGTCTGGGGATTAGCGTACAAGGAAGGCTTGTATAACACCCCGAATTTTAATTACTATTTTCATATGAGCCTAAATTTAACGTTGGTTATTTAGTAAATGAAATAGTCAATGTCCAGTCTTGTTGTCACACTAAAGTCCAAAAGTTAAAGTAATAAGTTCAACCCACTAATTTGAAAAATGATTTATTTTCTTATGTGTAATTATGTAAAAATTATCGTAAATTTTATTTGGATCGAATATTTAAATATAAGATAAGTTGATAAAATATATCACCATTATACTCATTTTGTAGCTTGTATAAACTAACATAAATTGAGTTCAAGAAGAAATAATTTTAAACTAGTTATATCCGAATTATTGTGATAGAAAGAAAATTTTGTTATTTTAGTATTTTATGTATAAAAGAAAACAAATGGCAGATGAATTATTAAAAGCCTGTTTGGGAGGGCTAAAAAGTCATTAAAATTGAAAATATGATCGTTATTAGATCCCACTCGTCTAATAAAAGTCAACAATAACGACTGAATTTTCAATTTTAATCCAATTTTAATCTCTACCAAACGGGCTCTAAGATTTAAGATACGGTTATTTTGGGAAATTGGATGTAGTACTATATTGTAATCAATTAAACATAATTATCTTATTAAATATGAAATGCATTAGATTTTCAAAGATTTAATATGAAACGTGTGATTTAAGTTACATGTGTGAGAATTATGTATGTTTTTAGAGTAATATTTGTTTTCAAAAAGTTCACACGTCATTTTCCATTTTTCATCATATACTCGGTTCATTTTTGTCTACCATTTCAACTCATATTTTCAAAAAATTTCATACTGATTGAGGTAAGAATAGATAGTGAAAAGTAATAAATTCTTATTTCTTGATGTTTATATAAATTTTGACATAAAATACTATAAGGCTTTCGGGTCGATTTTTATGTAAATTTTTCGGGGATAGACTGTAAGGTGGAATATGTAAATCCTATGGGATATATGAATTCTAAATAAATTCATTGAACTATTGGATATCTCGACCAGTTTGCTATAAATATAAGAAATGTCGATATGTTATATTATTTTATATTAATATCATGTTAAAAAAGAATCGGCACGTATTTTTACTGAGTATTTCAAAAATTCTCACTCTTACAATATTTTCATATTAGATCGGGTCACGTTGGACATGTGGAAGATTTGACGAGATTGATGTCTATGGGTTGCCAGTAAAATTTCTGGAAAGGTTTATTGCCAAATTTTTATTTTAAGAATACTTCTATTTTTTTTTATTAAGTGCATGTTATTTTAGTAGTTTGGAATTCGAACATTGTTAACATCCCATGTTAAATTTGACTATTGAAATCGTAGTATTTAAGATTAAATTATATATGAAATTCTCTCATTTAAATTGTTGAATTTAAAATTATTGATTTTTCGATTCAATCCACTATTTGTACAATAGTATATAAATTTGATAATAAAATTTTTGGTAACATTTCAAATTTTTGTTTTTGGGTTTTTTTTTTTATATATATAAAAACACTAGATTTGGGGCATTATAGCTTGTGCTGATAACTTTGCCAAGGCACGATCCCACTTTACTTAATAGGGCTCGAAAGGCATCCTAATAAATTAGGATCAATTGCTAATTGGGTAGTAAACGAAATTCTAAAATTACTTAATTAATTTAAATACATGGATTAATCCAAGTGTACATACAAAATTTTTCACAGAAATTTTACATCCCCTCACATGTGTGGGGTCCACTACAATAAAAAATGATAAAAATAATACATATCCACCCCCACCCTCTAATGTGAGTATGTGTGAAATCCTCCACATCCCCTATATCTGTAAGTATAGCAGCTCTCTAAATACATTGATATTTAGTACATTACCATTGGAGTGTGATTCATACATGCATTGCTCAACAAAATTGAGAATCCCATAATTCCGGCCTAGACGAATCAAATATCTATTTCTTCAGCTTTCTACCTCTTCTATGTACACTCTTCCTCCGGAATCCTAAATTGCACAAGATTGAAAATATTTCATATTAACAACAAAAATAGGACAGCACCAAGAAACAATGTAAAACATGTTTGTCATCCTCAGCAGATAATTAAAAGAAAAATAAAAGTATCAGCATATCTAACTTGACAATTATTTGTATCTCTCGACATTTCATATATCTTTCTCGATAATTATCTAACAAATGTAGAAAAAAATAGGTACTAACCGTAGAGAACTATATTTACATCGTCGAGATAAAAAGTTAAAATATAGCTATAGTGCCCAAAATGCAATTACCGCTAAGCTAGGCATGGTCCGGTTCGGGTTCGGTCCAAATTTAATTATGGGACCATGTGGATTTGGTTCCATTTGATTTCCAGGTTCCGTACAATAATTAATTTTTTTTATTACAACAATGCTACATTAATTTGACTATGACATGTCCAATGTTAATTTTTACACAATAACGTAGTCCAATCTCATGATATCTTTTGTAACTATCTTTGTTGAATTTTTCATGGATTTGACTGCTAAAATCACATGAAGATGAATATGGCGAATTCACACTAATAGAACGATAGAAACGACATTACGGTAGAATAAGAGATTTGGACAAAACTTAAGTCAATTTTATTAAGTTGGGTTTGGCTGAAAATTAGAAATAGTAAAATAAAATTTTGGGTTTGAACTAAATTAATTAGTTAGCAAATTTATTTTAAAAAATAAAATAATTTGACTTATTTAAAATAAAATAAAAAATAAAAAAGGGAGATTCAGTTCTTTGATTTTTAGTCTAAAACCGAAAATCAAACTAAACACGTCGATTTTCGATTCAAATACTCGTTTAGGTATTTTACTTAAGAAGAACCTTTCGATTTGATTCGAATCTGGTTCGGTCCAATTTAGTTCATGAGTTTTGTCCAGTCCTAATTACCGCTCAATAATTTCAACAAGTAACCTTAATATTCAAGTTTTTTGCTCTACAAGCTAACTAATAAAAACTAAACTCATTCCTCACCTTACAGACTTGATCCTTAAATATTTCAACTTTTAGGGTTTAATGCCAAATTTTTCACTAATTTAGACTGTTTTTCGATAATTCCATTTATGAGGGGTTGAGAAAATTAGTGCTCATTAATTTTTGGGCAATAGTTTTTTATGGTTTAAAAATCACCAAAAACCAATCTATTATAATACGGTTGCATTTTTCAACCCACTAAATAAGTAGTTTTTTTTTTCAATTTTTTTTCCAATTTTTCCCATCTCTAAAAACAATTATTTTCAATTCTTCCCTCAAAATGAATGAATTTTGGGGTTGGTTTTGATTGTAAGAATGAAAAATGTGTGGAAAGAAAACGAATTTTAGAGAAAATAATTGTCTAGAACTTGTTTTTTCGGGAATTGTCAATAATTATGTTTGATTAATATAATTTTTCACTTGAAAAATGTTGAAATTTTGAATCTTTTGGTATTCGTTTGACTTGGTCTCACATAAAAATTGTTCATTAAAGGGAATTTTTTTTTTTCACAATTAGAAATAGAATTTGTTTCCATTATAAAAAAAGGGAGAGAATGGTGGAAAAATGGATTCAATGAAAAACTGGAAAAAGGGTCACGTGGGGGTTGGGGGGAAAACCAATTGCCAAGAAAAAATTGACTATTAAACAAGAAAAAAGTTGGAACTTTGAAAAATAATTTCCAAGTTCCATGGAAAATATGTAACATCAAACAGGGCCTTAGACAAAAAGAAAAGAACTCTTCAAACAAATCATTCTCTCCAATGAAAATCAACTTCTCAATTATGTTTTTCCTTTTTAATAATCGAATAGACGATTGACATGCAAGAGATTATACAAAGTAACAATAATTAGTCCAAAATGCTATATCAAACACAATAGAAATGATTGGATAAACTATGTAAATGTCAGAATAATAGGATTCACGGATTCAGGTTATATACCTGGACCCATTATGAACGATTGTTTACTATTGCGAAATTATTACGACAATCGATTATGTACATATGAACACGAACGAATGGGTGTGGTTTGTGATTTTCCTCATCCAAATCATCTTATTTTCTCAATGGGATCGTCGGCTCTCTTCCCGATGGGGAGAAGAGAAATTCTACATATATTGGGGACCATAACCAAAATGGTCTTTATATATTGCTTAATTAGAGTTCTAATTATCCCCTAATTATAACAATATTGGTATCTACTCAATTAACCAATATTTATTAAATAGGTAATATAATTGAATTAAATATGTTCGCATTAAATACAAATATAGTAGATTTTCCTAACCTCCTAAATATTTAGGAAAACAATATAAACTCATGTTGAACTATTTTAAAATCATCACTAAAAATTATTCAAAATCAAAACCTTCGTAAACACTCAGAATCCATATACTAAAAAAGCCCTATAATTGGTACCCAAACTTCCAAGCAGGGCCCTATAGACAATGAAAGCTACCTAATTTACATAACTCACTCCATCTATTATTTCGTATGGACAAAGAAAGTAAATCCAAAAAGTAAACGATCTATAAATCTTCAGTATACAAGGTACAAGAACGAAACTTTTGAATGCAAAACTACCCTATCTCTTCACTCATAAACAAAAATAGTGGATACGTTCTTGAAATGTTTGCAAGATTTTGCTCCGCGTTTACATTATCGAGTGCGGTGGTCCGACTGCTCCGGTGGTTGCTACCTGCAAAAAGAGGTCGGGGCTTTCTCCCTCGTTGTACCTCCGACGTAAGAATCAGTTGGTGGCTTAGAAAAGTGGGAAGATAGTATAATGCAAGGTCAACAATTCAGGGTTTCAAGAAGACAAACATTTCTCACCTTTGAGGTATTTATAGGCACCTGTTGCTACGCATGCATTTGACGGTTGATGGTGCCACGTGTCCCACGTAAGCCTCCCTACTTCCCCCACGTTCTTGTAGAATGACCCCCAATACTCAAGTGGTCGATTGTACCCACGTTTATCATTGGGCGGTTCATGTCTAGCACATTGTCATTTATGTGATTGAGTGTGGCGCTAGACCCACAGTGGTAGATGACATGTGTGGACGTAGAGGGCTTCATGGGGGTAAGACGGTCTCATGGGAGTCAACGGCCTCATAGGGGGAGACCACCGCATGGGGGGAGACGACCTCGTGGGGGGAGACACCTCATGGGGTTGACAAACTCATAGTGGTAGACGCCTTATGGGGGTAGACGCCTCATGGGGGTAAACGGTCGCATGGTGGTAGACGCCTCATGGGGGTAGACGTCTCATGTTGGTAGGCGCCTCGTGGGGGTAGACGGTCGTATGGTGGTAGACGCCTCCTGTAGATAGACGGTCGCATGTTGGTAGACGCCTCATGGGGGTAGACGGCCGTATTGTGGTAGACACCTCATGGGGTAAACGGTCGCATGATGGTAGATGTCTTATGGGGGTAGACGGTCTCATGTTGGTAGACGCCTTATAGGTAGATACCTCATGGGAGTAGACGGTCGCATTGTGGTAGACGTCTTATGAAGATAGACGACCTCATGTTGGTAGACGCCTCATAGGGGTAGACGACTGCATGGTGGTATACGGCTTATGAGGGTAGACGGCCTCATGGGGGTCGATGGCCACGTGGGGGTAGACGGTCGCATGGTGGTAGACGTCTTATGGGGGTAGACGGCCTCATGTTGGTAAACGCCTCATGGGGGTAGATGGTCGTACTGTGGTGGACGTCTTATGAGGGTAGACGGCCTCATGTTGGTAGACATCTCATGGGGTTAGACGCCTTATGGGGGTAGACGACCTCATGGGGGCAGACGCCTCATGGGGGTTGATGGCCTTATGGGGGTAGACGACCCCATGGGGATAGATGCCTTATAGGGGTAGACAGCCGTATGGTGGTGCTCTACATGGAGTGGATATCAAGTGGTTCTTACTCCGCTGAATATCTTGAACAATTATTAATGTCATCATGTATCACTAACCCCCTATCTTTTGTCGATGTTCATCGACATGGGATAGTATCTCCACTCCTTCCGTGTTGGTTAAAGTTTTTTTTTTTTTAATTTATCGAAATCTTCATCATCATCATTCTTCTTCAAGATAATTTTCTTCCCATTTATTCCTTCATCTCAATTTTTTTTATCCCATATAAAACATTCATCTCTTCATCTTCCGACGAGAAAGAGGGGGCGATGGAAGCGTTCGACCCATCTTTTGATGTGCCGAACGCCGTGGTCCCGATCGTTGACCAGCCTCACTGGTCGATGGTCGCCCGTCGTGATGGTCGATGGTCGACCGCCGTGATGGTCAACTGTCGACCAGCCCCGGCTGGTCGCGGGTCGGTCGGTGTTGAAAATCTTTCTTGTAGGGCCTTCCAGTTTCTTCCTTCAACACATTCGGCCAATTTTCAAGTTTTTCAATATGTTCCTCCAAAATACCAGATAGGGTCAACTAAATCCTCAATCCAATACTTAGAGATAGAGTATGATGTCGTAGGGGTGGAGGTTATTCTTGACGTTCCATAATGCTATAGT
The DNA here is from genome assembly GCA_903798395.1 of Fraxinus floribunda. Lineage (NCBI taxonomy): Eukaryota > Viridiplantae > Streptophyta > Magnoliopsida > Lamiales > Oleaceae > Fraxinus > Fraxinus floribunda. Next base: position 51,061 of record CAIGRS010274030.1, read on the forward strand.
TTGTATAACTCCCCATCTAAATTAGGAAATTCACTCAAAAAATATATGAGAGTGGACCACTATGTTTATAGAGCCCCTAGGGCTCAGGAAATACTTCCTTAAATCGGCCCTAGCGAGGTTGCCTTTTATAAAGATTTATGGATGGTGGTTTTCGATTTCCCATCCACCCATTAAGATTTTGAGATTGTCAATTTCTTGAGTTTTGTTTTTTTACCGTCATGCGTCAAGTTGTCTTGGATCGTCGATGGTAAGGCCGGGTGATTTTGAACCTTAACAAATTTCGATTTTGAAAACTCGCCACCAGCCCTTAGAGATTTTGACCTAGTCAATTTCGTGACTTTTTTGCTTACCGCTATGCGTCGAGCTGTTTTTGATCGTCGAGTGCAGGGTCAAGTGATTTTGCGCCTTAACCATTTTCGATTTTGAAAACTCACTACCAGCCCTTAGCGATTTTGAGCTTGTCAATTTCTTGATTTTTTTACTCACCGCTATGCGTCGAGCTATCTTGGATCGTCGATGGTCGAATCAGGTGATTTTGAGCCTTAACTATTTTCGATTTTGAAAACTCACCACCAGCCTTTAGCGATTTTGAGCTAGTCAATTTCGTGACTTTTTTGCTCACCGCTATGCGTCGAGCTGCTTTTGATCGTCGATGGTAGGATCAGGTGATTTTGAGTCTTAACCATTTTCGATTTTGAAAAACTCACCACAAGTCCTTAGCAATTTTGAGCTAGTCAATTTCTTGAATTTTTTTGCTCACCGTTATGCGTCCAACTGTCTTAGATCGTCGAGGGAAAGATCAGGTGATTTTGAGATTTAACCATTTTCGATTTTGAAAACTCACCACCACCCCTTTGCGATTTTGAGATAGCCAATTTTTAGGCTTTTTTGCTCACCACTACATGCCGAGCTGTCTTGGATCGTCGAGGTCATGGTCAGGGTCAGGTGATTTTGAGCCTTAACCATTTTTTGGTTTTTGGAGCTCACCACCAGCCCATAGCGATTTTGAGCTAGCCAATTTTTAGGCTTTTTTGCTCACCGCTACTTGTCGAGCTACCTTGGATTGTCGAGATCAGGGTTAGGTGCTTTTGAGCCTTAACCATTTTTGGTTTTTAAAACTCACCACCAGCCCTTAACGATTTTGAGCTAGCCAGTTTTTAGGCTTTTTTGTTCACCGGTATGCGTCGAGTTGTCTTTGATCGTTGAGGTCAGGTGATTTTGAGCCTTAACCATTTTTGGTTTTGAAGAACTCACCATCAGCCTCTAGCGATTTTGAGCTAACCAATTTTTAGGCTTTTTGGCTCACTGCTACATGTCGAGCTATCTTGGATCATCGAGGTCAGGGTCAAGGTCAGGTAATTTTAAGTCTTAACCATTTTTTGGTTTTTGAAGCTCACCCCAGCCCCTAGCCATTTTGAGCTAGCCAATTTTTAGGCTTTTTTGCTCACCGTAACGTGTCGAGCTACCTGGATCGTCGAGATCAGGGTCAGGTGATTTTGAGCCTTAAACATTTTTTGATTTTTGAAGCTCACCACCAGCCCTTGGGCGGCGGTCGATCCTCGACCTTCTGCTTGCCTCGATCATTCTTCGCATACTTAGTCAAAAAATCCTTCTTCAAAAGGCGCTTAATCTCCTCCTTTAAATGGATACACTCTTCTATTTTGTGTCCGTGGTCTTTATGGAAATGGCAATACTTGCTCTTATCCCTATTACTGGTTGATGCTGTCATTGGTCTTGGTCATTTGGGCTCTTTCATGTCTCGAATTTCCATCAATATCTTGTCTCGTGGAGTATTTAAAGGGATAAAGGTTTTGACCTCCATTCGTTTTTGCGTGACTGACCAATCCTGAGTGTACACCATGTTTATTCACTCATTCTTGAGCTTGTGTTTGTCAACGGGTATTCTCACATCACTCAGCTTTCGCTTGTGGCTTTCTGTCTCCCATCCCTCTCTAAGATTTTTTTGTGACCCTCTCTGCTTCCTCTGCGTCAACATACTTGTCACCCTTTTTTAAGAGGTCACACATCGACTCTGGAGGATTTTCGGAGAGTGACATCTTGAAGGCCCAGTTCCGCATCCCATTCATTAAAGCTGTTACTATTGCGGGCATTTGGAGGTCTTTTATACCCAGCGTCGCCCGACTGAACCTAGCCAAATACTCCCGCAAAGATTCATCCCTCTTGCACTACCTGCATCAATCCAATGGTCGTCTTCCATTTCCTATTGCTACTCATGAAGTATGCCACGAAACTCCTGAAAAGCTCGTCAAAAGTCTTTATAGACCTGGGTGCCAGGGTAGCCACCCAGTCTCTGGCCTCCCTCCTGAGTATCGGGGGAAATGATTGACACATTAATGCGTCTGGGGCTGCATAAGCTTCTTTAAATCAACAAAGGTTCGTAAGTAGTCTAGCGGATCCATGACTCCATCATATGCTTATATCATTAGTTGTTTGAAGCCTTTCGACAAAGGAACAACCATAATTTCGGGCGCAAATAGATCTTCCTCCAGAACCATTTGCCTATGCATGTCCTTCCTCGTAGTTAATGTGTCATCTATCTTCTGTGTCATCATCTCCTCTATCTTTCTTTCCAAGTCTGTTACGGGTTGGGGAACATGTGGAACCGTAAACCCTGAAGCCTTTATATCTTATGTCGTTGGCTGAGTAACAGGCAGGGTAACCGCTTGTACCACCTGAGGTGGTCGCTCATGTACTGCCTCCGACGAATTCTGTGGTAGTGCTGCGATTTTCTGTGTTTGACTCTATAAGAGGGTCATCATGACTGCCAATTGTATTTCCAAGGCACTAAATTGGCTTTACGTTACGTACTACGGTGGCAAGTCGTTACCCCTTGCGATAGATTCCGACTCTATCTCTCTCCCATTTCCGACTATGAGTGTTTCACTTCTAATCTATCTCCTTGACATAGCTTTTTGTTCAGTGGTTTCCCACAGACGGCACCAATGAAATGTTTGCAAAATCTTCCTCCGCATTTACCTTACCGAGTGCGGTGGTCCGGCTGCTCCGGTGGTTGCTACATGCAAAAAGAGGTCGGGCCTTTCTCCCCCGTTGTACCTCCGGTGTAAAAATCAGTTGGTGGCTTAGAAAAGTGGGAAGATAGTATAATGCAAGGTCAACAATTCAGGGTTTCAAGAAGACAAATATTTCTCACCTTGGAGGTATTTATAGGCACATGTTGCTACGCGTGCATTTGGTGGTTGATGGTGCTACGTGTCCCACGTAAGCCTCCCCACTTCCCCCACGTTCTTGTAGAATGACCCCCAATACTCAAGTGGTTGGTTGTACCCACATTTACCATTGGGCGGTTCATGTTTAGCACATTGTCATTTATGTGATTACCACGAAAGCCTTCCCACTTCCCCCACGTTCTTGTAGAATGACCTCCACCTCTCAAGTGGTGGGTTGTACCCACATTTACCGTTGGGCGGTCCCTGTCTAGCACATTGTCATTTATGTGATTGAGTGTGGCGTTGGACCCATAGTGGTAGACGACATGTGTGGACGTAGAGGGCTTCATGGGGTAAGACGGCCTCATGGGGGTCGACGGCCTCATAGGGGGAGACGGCATGGGGTCGACAAACTCATAGTGGTACATGACTTATGTTGGTAGACGCCTTATGGGGGTAGACGCCTCATGGGGGTAAACGGTCGCATGGTGGTAGACGCCTCATGGGGGTAGACGTCTCATGTTGGTAGGTGCCTCATGGGGGTAGACGGTCGCATGGTGGTAGAGGCCTTATGTGGGTAGACGGCCTCATGTTGGTAGACGCCTCATGGGGGTAGATGGTCACATTGTGGTAGACGCCTCATAGGGGTAAACGGTCGCATGATGGTAGATGCCTTATGGGGGTAGACGCCTTATGGGGGTAGACGTCTCATGGGGGTAGACGGTCGCATTGTGGTAGACGTCTTATGAAGGTAGACGACCTCATGTTGGTAGACGCTTCATGGGGGTAGACGGCTGCATGGTGGTAGACGCCTTATGGAGGTAGATGGCCTCATGGGGGTCAATGGCCACATGGGGGTAGACGGTCGCATGGTGGTAGATGTCTTATGGGGGTAGACGGCCTCATGTTGGTAAACGCCTCATGGGGATAGACGGTCGCACTGTGGTAGACGCCTTATGAGGGTAGACGGCCTCATGTTGGTAGACGCCTCATGGGGGTAGACGCCTTATGGGGGTAGACGACCTCATGGGGGTAGACGTCTCATGGGGGTTGATGGCCTTATGGGGGTAGACGAGCCCATGGGGATATAGGGTTAGACAGCCGCATGATGGTGCTCTATATGGAGTGGATATCAAGTGGTTCTTACTCTACTAAATATCTTGAACAATTATTAATGTCATCATGTATCAGTACTCTTCAATAAAGCCAAAATAAAAAGTAGATCGTAACCCAATACTCAACCCTCGACACTTCAAATGTCTACAATTATCTCTTCTCGAACAAAAATAATGCACATATACCATTCCGTACAGAAGTAAATCACAATCCAACTATGGATCCCAACATTTCAAGTCAAGCCCTACAATTCAAATTTATCTCTCAATAGTTTCAACATCTCAGCCTTTCTTTTCCAATTTAAACTCCATCAAAGTCATCTTCAGTGTCATCCATTATAAAATCATCTTCACCGAGCCTGCTTATTTCAACTCGAAAACTTCTATTATATCTTGTAGATAGTATGATATCATTATTAACCTTCCCATCATTATCGCAACCATAAAAAATTTATTATTGTTCATTACTAGCATCACTTGCTAGTAAAACTAAAGAAAGTTTGAAGAAGAAGGAAGCTCGAGCTCAGCATAAATAGTAACGAAAAATTTGTGTTGATTTTTAATTTTTTTTAAACGTCAAAATCCTACAATTGCTATGTATAATTCATGGGTTTGAGTGATTTGGGTTAATTTAATGTTTATTGTGCTCATTTTGCTTTTTTAAAGTTATAAAAAAAGGAATGAGCTTTGCTAAGCTAATTTAAACAGTTTTTAAAACAAATGTGTGCGCATTTTAGTTTAAACTTGCATATGCAATCAACAAAAATGAGATTTGACTGCATTATCATGCGCGTATACAATATGCGAGACGTTTCGAAAATGCATCGAGCATCATCGAGCATATGCGAATCGATGCGTAGTATATGCGTACATTTTACAACTGCCCGTAATGACAATTATTTGTACCGGTAACTGTAAGCAACATTGGGCCGGACCAATGCTCTTCATGTTCCAAAGGCCCATTAACCCAATATTTCGTTTTGGTTTTCACATGGAGGAAATTACACTGCCCCCTGTATTTGAAGCTTATTGTGCAAATATCAGGTATCAAAGTTTTTTTAATCATAAATCAGGTAAAAAAAAATTAAAACGCTAATTTCCATCTCCCTTCTTCCTTCTCTCTTGCCTCCCATCTTCCATCTCCCTCCCTCCCCGCCACCACCGCGCCGTGTCTTCCCTCCCGCCCCTCACTGCTGCTGACAGGGGCGGACGCAGACTTTTTA